>NW_023611001.1:0-226639 GCF_013339725.1 Rhipicephalus microplus
CGAGAAGCTACAGCGATATCTAAAGCAAGGGTAAACGTGTTCCACAGAGGTGTACGGGAACCACAGTAGTAAAGTCACCATGTCGGCACTTAAGAGGATTTTTTAAAATAAAATAACGTTGCAGCTGATAAATAAACGCGACTGCGGCGCAGGTGGAAATAAAAGCAAGGAAACAAACCGTGCACGATCTGATCGATCAAGCAAGCTGGACATCGAATTCCGCCGAATGCGGATCATGTGTGCATGCGTGTGTTTTCGTAATTGTGGACTAGTTAAGCGATTTTATCCACTTATTGCTTGCGAGAAACGAACGAGTATTGTTACGGCCACTTATATATATTTTCCAGGCACGGACACTTCGTAATGCACTTTGTAAAAAAGTGCTCAACAGTGAAAGGAAACCTACTCGCTCACCCCCCGCGTCCCTCCCTCTCATTCTCTAGGCGTACAGGAGTAAGTGTTGCAATTCGTCCTCCCGTTTCTCTCGTTTTGACGAAGGACTAAGCAGTTGCTCTCCGAAATTTGCGCACGGCACGCATGCTTCTGCAGTTCATCCTTTGTTGGAGTAAAGCGCCCTTTTCGGATGAACGGCGCAGTTACTCCTCAAAACTTTTTAGAGTGTGGACTGTTCCTCAGGACCTTAGTAAAGTCTTTCATACCGTACAAACACCGATCTACAATCACGTGATTTCATCTCTTGTACAGTTGGACATAATTATAAAAAAAAGAAGGCAGCGCCAGCAGGGGCTAAAGCTTGCCCTCCTTTTGCCCCCTTCCCCCCCCCCCCCACCAAGAGCAAAATATAGCTAAAGCACAAAAGGCCTGACTACCCCGTCTGCCCGTCCCGCTGAGAGAACTCACTTGTATTCAATACCCTTAGTAGAAAAATCTTGCTTCGCCCCCGATAAAGAGCACTGATATGGCTAATTATCGGTAATTTAGCGAATCAAATTCAAACTTTCGTTGGACACGCTTCATTTAAGGGACGCTCCATTATCGCGAAACTGAAAGTGCGAGCGCCACCGCTATATCGATTATAACGAAGATATACTTGACTTACACATGCCCTTGGCTCACAACTGGAAGGGTATAGCATAAAACGCAATTATTGAAAAACAATTCACAACCACCTTTTTTACAGATTTGATTGTGACACTACAACTTTGGTTTAAAATGTGCCCACATTATTCTTCAAATAGATGTTAGCGCAAGCCTGTTTTGTCAAACTTACACCTTCTTCTTTATCGTGGGGCTTGTTCGGGATTTTATGGTGGTGTCTATTCACACATGTCTTAGGGAGACCTGCCTCACAAACTTTTTGGGAGGTCCTTGATGAAAATATCTTGCTTGAGTCGCATACTTTGTATTAATGTCCTGTAACCCTAATAACTGATATCTGATGATGTAAAATCAAAATGCATTTCGTAGAGGACGGATTTTGTGAGATGTTGGCATTAAAGCGTATTGACACCATGATTGAAAAAGCTGATTTTACGCTCGTGGACTCATGAGTCTACTCACTCAGGCTCACTCAGACTCGGGTCAAGTGGTGAGTCTGAGTGAGTTCAGCTGAGAAAAATTGTGTGTCTGAGTGAGTTCAATTGACACAAGTTTTAGTGGGTTTGAGTCGAAGTGAGCCCTCAGAGCAGATTACATATATTTGTTGAGCGAGCTCCAGTTTTTTTACCGACCTATGGTCATTAGTGTGCTAAAGGCAAGTCCAAAACCCAGAAATATGTGACCAGCATATCAGCATACATCTGTTGAAATACTTCAACGTTCAAAGCTATGTTTTACTGTAAATAAGTCTAAGCTCCTGCTACTGAGCGCTGTCGAATGGGACGCTTACTTCCATTTATTTCGTTCATGTTGCACAAGAGAAGCATACATCAGATGTTGACCTCCACCAATACTTTGATTTGAGTGAGTTGGTATATACTTAGCTGAGGAAACACAGTGCAGCAAAAGGATGAGGACTAAGGAACACAGTGTACTAGACAAGCGGTGAAATTACAGCGGAACTTTATTGCACCAACTATTCTCTTTTATAGCTTATCATACCATGCCTTTCCAGTCACACCTGCCATGTCAGAAAGCTATCTACATTTTCACGGAAAAACATCACGTGTACTTCTTTAAAACTATGCATGCACAGCTTGCAAGCTTATGTAAAAGGCAGAGAAGTTAAAACAGATGCCACATCAGAAAGCAATCCACATATTCACGTCAAGATGTCACGTGTACCTTTTTAAAACTATATGTGCACAACTCGTGTGCTCATGTGAAAGGCAAAAAAGTGTAATTAGATGCACCAAACTTTAAAGCAATAGCAGAAACCTCCAGGTAAGAAGCGAAGAAAAAATGATGGAAACAAAGGCACAAGAAGTAAAGGTGTAATAAATTATAATGAACTGTAGCAAATGTACAGATAAAAATTGTGAGAGGTCGACAAAAGGGTAAAGACATTTGTGCCTAACAGACACACTGGTGCTGTGTTTCAGATAGTAGAACCACAAAAAGTGTGGTTCTACTTCTTAGAGTAATCAATATATGATTTCAGGGGCATTGGATTATGTCAGGAAATGTGTTTGCAGAACTGAAGTGTACTCTGAAGAAAATTTTGTTAATATGTAGTGGGTTAGCATTGTAAAAAATTCAATAGCACTTTGGTGTTGGGTTTAAAAAAAACTTCATACAACTGAACACTTTGTTTAATTAATGCTCGTGCAAGTAATATTTCACTTGAATTAACAGTTAAAATATATGGCAGTGAGACAGAATTGAGATGAATGCCACATGAATTAAGCATATTGAAGTTTCATTCACACACATAGCAGATATGCTAGTTACAGTTCTTAGAATCTATGAACACACTTTTTTTTGCTTTCACATAATCTGCCTCTAAAAATCTTCTTGCAGCATATATTCGTTTTGGCAGCAAAATAAAATTTAGTGAAATTAAAATAGCTAATGCTGCACATTGCAATATTCTTCACAGAACACTGCGAAAGAGAGAGCTCACAAAATTTGCTTTTTCTGAAGATTAACAATGTACATTGCTGCTCACCATCATAGTTACTACGGTAAACAAAAGCTCTCCACATTGCTTTAAGCATGCTACTCTCCTGCATAAATTAAACAACATATTATCTCTGTAGTGTTTAGACCCTGCTGCTCACTATGAGGTAATATGGTAAAATTCAATAACGTCAGCTGGATGTGAATGTGACAACTACTAGCTTGAGCTAAAGTTACTGTATATTAGTTTTAGTTAATTTAGGCTAGCTTAGTGTAAGGGATGCCCAGTATCATGAGTTGCAGCTTATCTGTGGTTAAGCAAGGTTAGTTTTTATTCTGTGGTTTATTGCTACAATTAGCTAGTCTCATATCTGTGGGAGGTCATTTTAAAAATGTTAGACCAGGGAAGATGTAAATCAATTTGATTAGGCAGCTAGCTCACTATACATAGGTGAATTACTGCAAGTTCAGCTGCATTAGGCCAAGTATAGTGACACATCCACCTAGCTTTATATGGTGCAGGTTGGGTCATCGAATGGCCACAATCTGGTAAAGCTAAGTGGATAATTATTAAATGGCATACAAAGCATCAGAACAGACCCTGAAAATGACCAATATTTGCATTTGCTACATAAAAGAAGTACTCAAGGTTAATGTAATATATGCACAGATCTTGAGTAGTTGACAATAATAAGCTTATGAATGTGGTAATATCACAAGTCATGCATGTGTTCATGATAACTAATAGACAATAATGCCAGGGAAAGTATGGGAGCCAGTTATTATACGAAGCAATTGTAATGTAAATATGAAGAAATCAAAGTGGGCGAAAAGATGACTTGCGGGTGGCAAGTTATCTTTTCACCCACTTATCTTTCTTCATGTCTACATTACAATTACTTCTAACAAAATCCCCCATACTTTCCTTGGCATTATTGTCTGTTAGATCTCATTATTAATGTGTTTAACAAAGAAAACAAGCCCTTAAAATTTACACTTTCTTTAAGTCATGCATGTAGTTACACATCTATACAGGCACTTGTTTATTCGTTCAAATTAAAAATGTAGCCACCTCGTTTTATTTGTTATTACTTTATCTGCTGTCAAAAATGTATGCCTCATGATGTCATGAATTAAGGTGAATATTGACGAAAATGTCCTGTAAAAGATGCAGACTAAGTTATTAGTCTTACATTTCAATTAATTTAGATTGAGCACATCTTTCACCTAATGTGCTGTGAACAAAGCCTATGGTGGCAGAGAAAGGAATGGCAAACAAACATTGTGATTTAGTTATATTTGTAGTAACTAGATGTGTTGTCATGAAATTATACTACAAGCTCAACATTTTTATATTTGTGGGTATATAATATTAGTTATGTATACAATTTAGGAATCCATATGGGATGGATGCCCATAACGCTTGTAAATATTTATAATTTTCTCAAGTACCCACTGGGCCCTTAAATACGTCATTCTGGACTGTCCAAGACTGCCAAAAATACTGCATTAGTAGTGCCCACTGGCTGAAAATGCCATTTCAAGCAGTCTAAGACTGGTAGAGATGGAGGATAAAAGACTGTCATATGCCATTTAGTCACTGAGAAATAACTTGGCAATTCAATTAAAGTAGCACTTTATTTGAATGAAAGTGCATTTACAGTCAGACTGCTAGAAAATTTTCTACTGCATACATCATATGTGCACAAACTGTTCATAGTGGACATAGCTGCACACATTTTGGCATAATGAATGCAAGGCCTAGCAAAAAATTGCTTTTAATTTTGCCACTTGCTAACGCCATGCTCTTTTTCAGCAAAGTTGAGACTTTGCGAAGCTCACTTGGCCTCTTTAATTATTTGTTCCTGACAGTCCCTTACCACTTGAGGCAATTCTGTCAGCCAAGAAGAACTTTGTTTACAGTTTCTCAGATTTTTAGGGATGGAGAATCAAAGAGGCTCACTACGTTTGTGTAGCATGTGTGTGTTACAAATTTGTATGAACACAAAATTTGTATAAACACAAAATATATGTCTATATTAATGGGGAAGGTGGCAGGATGACAGACACATGCGACTGTTCCAGTATTTACGGTAAAAATGAAAAATTTTATGTCATGCACACACTATATATGAAGTCCTTGTGCTGCTCTAATAAACTTTCTGTGGAGTGCAATGACATGTGGTGCCTGTTTATTTTGAGTGAAGTTTTAAGTTAGTGGCTAAGAATATAAAGTAATGCACTCTTATCTCGTTTCTTTAATTCATTACTGCCATTACTGTCAGGTTGCTTACTTGATATGTGGGCTTGCCACTCAACAGAACTAAAAACTGACATTTATTTTCAAAAATAATTTTTCAAATATAATTGGGTGTCTACAACGTTAAATATATGTATTCTCGGGCCTTGGCCAGCATATTAATCAATACGCTCGTAAATTCGTATGCGATTATTAGGTGTTTTTAATGCTGCATATCTAGATAGTCTCTTTATTTACAATTTTTTTATTTTACTTTTATTCCTTTTCTTGTTGAATGCAGCGACAGTTTATTGCTTTTTACTTGATAGAAAGAACCTTTTTTTCTTATGTAAACATAACTACATGATGAAACATTTTTATGTATGCAATCATGCCTATCTTTCAAGTGAATGCGCACAACATGGCTACCGGCAATGACAGGCATTCAAGTTTTGCTCAGGCAAAGGTTTGTGCTCCAGATGGGGGCAGAGCAGCCTCACCAAAGATTTTTTCCTGCCCTGCCATTGCCCCCACAAGAGCCGACAGTGAAAAAATGCGCATGTTCCCTGCCTCCTTGCCAGTATGAGTTGTCCACTTTTCACAAAATTCCTACAATCTCTTTTGAAAGTCCCTTTGCAAGCATTGATAAGCCTTATAGCTTCTATGCTTCTCTGAATCAAGTGGACAGTGAAAAACTGTATAACAAGGATGAAACCCAGCACTTTCATGAAATCGGTAAAATAATTGAACAGGTAACTTCAGCCCTTGACGTGCCTTTCTCATTTCCTGTTAATGTTCTCTTTTCCATATAGTACAATCCAGTCTTGTCTTTAATTCCCTTTGTTCACTTGTACATTGTATATTTGTGCTTATACGTTTGTGTTATTTATTTTACACTGTCATGTTAGATATGCTGAAATAACTAAAGTTCCGGGCACAGTTTTGTAGCTTCACTGGCAATTGATTGGAGGAGTGGTTTCAGATGGGCTTTTTTATTTCAGCTTCTTCAGTGACATTAGGGTGTCCACAAACTAGTGAGTTTATTCAGCAAAGGTAGCAGAATGACAGACACATGCGACTGTTCCAGTATTTACGGTAAAAATGAAAAATTTTATGTCATGCACACACTATATATGAAGTCCTTGTGCTGCTCTAATAAACTTTCTGTGGAGTGCAATGACATGTGGTGCCTGTTTATTTTGAGTGAAGTTTTAAGTTAGTGGCTAAGAATATAAAGTAATGCACTCTTATCTCGTTTCTTTAATTCATTACTGCCATTACTGTCAGGTTGCTTACTTGATATGTGGGCTTGCCACTCAACAGAACTAAAAACTGACATTTATTTTCAAAAATAATTTTTCAAATATAATTGGGTGTCTACAACGTTAAATATATGTATTCTCGGGCCTTGGCCAGCATATTAATCAATACGCTCGTAAATTCGTATGCGATTATTAGGTGTTTTTAATGCTGCATATCTAGATAGTCTCTTTATTTACAATTTTTTTATTTTACTTTTATTCCTTTTCTTGTTGAATGCAGCGACAGTTTATTGCTTTTTACTTGATAGAAAGAACCTTTTTTTCTTATGTAAACATAACTACATGATGAAACATTTTTATGTATGCAATCATGCCTATCTTTCAAGTGAATGCGCACAACATGGCTACCGGCAATGACAGGCATTCAAGTTTTGCTCAGGCAAAGGTTTGTGCTCCAGATGGGGGCAGAGCAGCCTCACCAAAGATTTTTTCCTGCCCTGCCATTGCCCCCACAAGAGCCGACAGTGAAAAAATGCGCATGTTCCCTGCCTCCTTGCCAGTATGAGTTGTCCACTTTTCACAAAATTCCTACAATCTCTTTTGAAAGTCCCTTTGCAAGCATTGATAAGCCTTATAGCTTCTATGCTTCTCTGAATCAAGTGGACAGTGAAAAACTGTATAACAAGGATGAAACCCAGCACTTTCATGAAATCGGTAAAATAATTGAACAGGTAACTTCAGCCCTTGACGTGCCTTTCTCATTTCCTGTTAATGTTCTCTTTTCCATATAGTACAATCCAGTCTTGTCTTTAATTCCCTTTGTTCACTTGTACATTGTATATTTGTGCTTATACGTTTGTGTTATTTATTTTACACTGTCATGTTAGATATGCTGAAATAACTAAAGTTCCGGGCACAGTTTTGTAGCTTCACTGGCAATTGATTGGAGGAGTGGTTTCAGATGGGCTTTTTTATTTCAGCTTCTTCAGTGACATTAGGGTGTCCACAAACTAGTGAGTTTATTCAGCAAAGGTAGCAGAATCTACACACATGTGTCCTGCTTACTTGTAGTGATGGAAGTATATTTCACAAAGCTACATTCCAGGTACACATTCTATACTTATAAAAGGTATGGTTATGAATAAACAGAGCCCATGCCTAGTCCCATTCGTGCAATATGTTTCTGCTTTCATAGATTGGATAAGAGCCCTTATATGGCACTTAGAAAAGCATAAAGGCAAATCTGGTTCTCCAAGTAGCACGTGAATTCAGCAGCCCCGGGCAAATAAAGGGTCTCACAGTTTTGAGATCTCAGCTTGCTGAGATATTCAGAAGTTGAGGGCAAGGCTTACAATTTTAATAAGAATCAAGACGCAGCAAGTTGGGCACTTTGGTAATTTACACAGAAATTTGCAGAGCCAAACAAAACTATACAGAAACGACATATTAATGACTACCAATTACCAATTGTTAACAGAAATTTTATTGTAACTACAAATGTGTACATATTATATACATACACACAAAGTTGCATGTGACAAGAACTAAAGGACAACTGCAAAAGGATGTACTTTTGACCAAACTACATGTGCCAACATAACTAGCTAAAGACCAATGAGAAGGTAATTATTTTAGACGTCATGGAGCAATAATGAAGGCCATATGCAACACACATGCCATCTAACAATGTAAAAAGCCTCTACTAGTTCATAAGCTGCTGTCTCCTTTTGCTTCAATAGTACCTTGGCTTTCAGAAGGTACCACAGGCACTCTTGTATTGCCATTGTACCTGGAGGTGTGGATATTGATATTCAGACATGATATAGCTTGCTAGTAACAGCACTGTTTTTATTGATTGCCATGTTTGTTAACCAAATAAGCAAGCTGCAAACCTTACAGCACGATAAATTCAATGAAGGCGTCCATTCAAGTTTTCCTATACTCCCTGAGACGCACGTATAGTGATGATTTTTTTCTGTCTGGCAAGCATGTTGCCTTCCACATGAAAAGAGTTTTTCACATAGCAATAAATAGTCTCGATGAATTTGGTCCGAGCTTTATTATGCATCCTCGCTGTTTGTCCTGCTTTCGCAGCTTCCGCTATCAACAGCAGCACAAATATTGCCCAACTTGTCACATCCAAAAGACAACATTGTGGCCACCTTGTTTCAACTTTCTTCCACCTTGGTGAGACACCGTGCAGATCATGAACATTTATGATATGCTTATCTTTCTTACTTCTACCACCAGTTAATTCCTTGTTTTCTCTAGATTTCTTTTGCTCAAGAGAGCCAATTAAGCAATGTTCAGGATACCTTAACTGTTTTATATTTCCAACTGCCTCATGAAGCTCTTGTCCATCAAATCTGGACATCATTTTTTATAGAAAGCAGTAAAAAAAGAGGGGGCAATGGCATTATTGATAAATTCAGTGTTCTGGGAGATAGTCAAGGATAGATTTAACTAAACTTGGTGAATGCGTCTGACACATGTGCAGCCTTCCATGCCAGATACCGAGGCCTAAAAACCAAATGACAACGTTGCTTTCACTACCATTCCTGACATTATTTCTGTGATCAAAGTGCACACTGTGGTTCACATGGAACAGAATGTACAGCCCCCTTCACATGGAACAGAATGTACAGCCCCCTTTCTTATTAAAGTGATGATCTTGGGTTTGAATCCTATTGACAAGAAAGAAATGAGGACATGGAGATTAGGTATGGAGTTCTGATTTGTGCTATGTTTGCTTGCCTTTGGCTCTTTCTGTGGCTTACTAGAGGCAAATAATTCAAGATGTGTTGTGGAGTGTGTGGATAGTGTCATTGTATATCCAAATAGCCCAAGCTTGTGATGTTAGAAATTAAGGTGATGTTAGAATTAAGGCATTGCTGGGTGAATTGATCCCTCTCATTGGCTGACAAGGAGGGATAAATTGTGGTTGTGCCTGCCCCACTGTCAGGGAGAGGGCACTTATGGGTTACTAAAGCTCGGACTTAATGAGTTATTTAATACAATAAGGACACTGGCAATTTCAGTGTTTTGGAGATACACATGCACACAGTTCAGATGCAAAAGATGGATGCACCATCTCACTTTGTTGTGTCTGAGAAGGGGATGTGGCAGGACATTGTCTCTGGACACCTCCAGACAGGTCCGTAGCCAGACATTTTTTAAGTAGGCTTGCAAACCTTGAAAACTGCCTATTTTAATTATTTATTTTTGGTAAAACAACCTCTTTATTCGAATTTCAAGAAAAACTCGAGTCCCCCCCCCCCCCTCCCTCTTCCGTTACGGGCCTGTCTCCAGAGATACCTTCCAGAAGTGTATCTCAAAGATCCTTTTCGAGTTGAGATCTCTGGTGATCAGGCACAATCTCTTGCGAAAGGAACATCTCTGCTGATTGCGTTCAGCAGCGATCTTGAATATATGCTCAACTCATTTCTACATCGAAGACTACCTTCACGTACAGGGGGGATGAAATTGGAATGACAATAATGAGAAACAAAACTTTTTTAACAATTGTGTTTCAGAAGCACTTGTTTTTTTTTTGGGGGGGGGGGCTATTATATGTTTGTTTATTTTTGTTATTGGCTGGATAGGTGACGTTACAGGCGGGTCAGCTTATATAATATGACCTGCAGGATCCTCTTCTTGATGTTATTCATTTAAATATATTGAGTGGATGTTGAAGACATCAGGTCGCTCGATTGCTCTGGACTCCCAGGGCCCAAATAGCCAAAATTCATAATATCTGGCACAATCGCAGCGCAACATTCCATTAATTAAAATGGCCAACGTCGCACACGCACTTGCGAAATGCACTGCGGACGACACAAAGCCCTCACGGGGAAGGCACAACTACAGGGGCAAATTTCTTCGCCAAATTTGTTGGCAGTCTGGCAACACTGAGTCCAAAATTTGGCAACTGATTCAAGCAACGCTAAACAGAACCTTGCCCTCGTTACAACGTCGACCCTTTAGCGAAAATATGCCACGTTGCATGCCTTGGAGCTGCACAACGTCTCCGTGATTTAAAAAAAAGCTCCGACACTACGACACTACCAGCACGATAAATTCAATGAAGGCGTCCATTCAAGTTTTCCTATACTCCCTGAGACGCACGTATAGTGATGATTTTTTTCTGTCTGGCAAGCATGTTGCCTTCCACATGAAAAGAGTTTTTCACATAGCAATAAATAGTCTCGATGAATTTGGTCCGAGCTTTATTATGCATCCTCGCTGTTTGTCCTGCTTTCGCAGCTTCCGCTATCAACAGCAGCACAAATATTGCCCAACTTGTCACATCCAAAAGACAACATTGTGGCCACCTTGTTTCAACTTTCTTCCACCTTGGTGAGACACCGTGCAGATCATGAACATTTATGATATGCTTATCTTTCTTACTTCTACCACCAGTTAATTCCTTGTTTTCTCTAGATTTCTTTTGCTCAAGAGAGCCAATTAAGCAATGTTCAGGATACCTTAACTGTTTTATATTTCCAACTGCCTCATGAAGCTCTTGTCCATCAAATCTGGACATCATTTTTTATAGAAAGCAGTAAAAAAGAGGGGGCAATGGCATTATTGATAAATTCAGTGTTCTGGGAGATAGTCAAGGATAGATTTAACTAAACTTGGTGAATGCGTCTGACACATGTGCAGCCTTCCATGCCAGATACCGAGGCCTAAAACCAAATGACAACGTTGCTTTCACTACCATTCCTGACATTATTTCTGTGATCAAAGTGCACACTGTGGTTCACATGGAACAGAATGTACAGCCCCCTTCACATGGAACAGAATGTACAGCCCCCTTTCTTATTAAAGTGATGATCTTGGGTTTGAATCCTATTGACAAGAAAGAAATGAGGACATGGAGATTAGGTATGGAGTTCTGATTTGTGCTATGTTTGCTTGCCTTTGGCTCTTTCTGTGGCTTACTAGAGGCAAATAATTCAAGATGTGTTGTGGAGTGTGTGGATAGTGTCATTGTATATCCAAATAGCCCAAGCTTGTGATGTTAGAAATTAAGGTGATGTTAGAATTAAGGCATTGCTGGGTGAATTGATCCCTCTCATTGGCTGACAAGGAGGGATAAATTGTGGTTGTGCCTGCCCCACTGTCAGGGAGAGGGCACTTATGGGTTACTAAAGCTCGGACTTAATGAGTTATTTAATACAATAAGGACACTGGCAATTTCAGTGTTTTGGAGATACACATGCACACAGTTCAGATGCAAAAGATGGATGCACCATCTCACTTTGTTGTGTCTGAGAAGGGGATGTGGCAGGACATTGTCTCTGGACACCTCCAGACAGGTCCGTAGCCAGACATTTTTTAAGTAGGCTTGCAAACCTTGAAAACTGCCTATTTTAATTATTTATTTTTGGTAAAACAACCTCTTTATTCGAATTTCAAGAAAAACTCGAGTCCCCCCCCCCCCCCTCCCTCTTCCGTTACGGGCCTGTCTCCAGAGATACCTTCCAGAAGTGTATCTCAAAGATCCTTTTCGAGTTGAGATCTCTGGTGATCAGGCACAATCTCTTGCGAAAGGAACATCTCTGCTGATTGCGTTCAGCAGCGATCTTGAATATATGCTCAACTCATTTCTACATCGAAGACTACCTTCACGTACAGGGGGGATGAAATTGGAATGACAATAATGAGAAACAAAACTTTTTTAACAATTGTGTTTCAGAAGCACTTGTTTTTTTTTTGGGGGGGGGGGGCTATTATATGTTTGTTTATTTTTGTTATTGGCTGGATAGGTGACGTTACAGGCGGGTCAGCTTATATAATATGACCTGCAGGATCCTCTTCTTGATGTTATTCATTTAAATATATTGAGTGGATGTTGAAGACATCAGGTCGCTCGATTGCTCTGGACTCCCAGGGCCCAAATAGCCAAAATTCATAATATCTGGCACAATCGCAGCGCAACATTCCATTAATTAAAATGGCCAACGTCGCACACGCACTTGCGAAATGCACTGCGGACGACACAAAGCCCTCACGGGGAAGGCACAACTACAGGGGCAAATTTCTTCGCCAAATTTGTTGGCAGTCTGGCAACACTGAGTCCAAAATTTGGCAACTGATTCAAGCAACGCTAAACAGAACCTTGCCCTCGTTACAACGTCGACCCTTTAGCGAAAATATGCCACGTTGCATGCCTTGGAGCTGCACAACGTCTCCGTGATTTAAAAAAAAGCTCCGACACTACGACACTACCAGCACGCCGTTCCGCTGCAACAGCGCGGGTACGACAATTTGATGACCATGGAGGAAGGAATGTTGACGACGCACGCGTCACAGTGTGCATATTCGTTTGGCACGTATTACAAGCATGCTCAGACGAGAAGGCGCTCACAGTGCGATCGAGAAGCTACAGCGATATCTAAAGCAAGGGTAAACGTGTTCCACAGAGGTGTACGGGAACCACAGTAGTAAAGTCACCATGTCGGCACTTAAGAGGATTTTTTAAAATAAAATAACGTTGCAGCTGATAAATAAACGCGACTGCGGCGCAGGTGGAAATAAAAGCAAGGAAACAAACCGTGCACGATCTGATCGATCAAGCAAGCTGGACATCGAATTCCGCCGAATGCGGATCATGTGTGCATGCGTGTGTTTTCGTAATTGTGGACTAGTTAAGCGATTTTATCCACTTATTGCTTGCGAGAAACGAACGAGTATTGTTACGGCCACTTATATATATTTTCCAGGCACGGACACTTCGTAATGCACTTTGTAAAAAAGTGCTCAACAGTGAAAGGAAACCTACTCGCTCACCCCCCGCGTCCCTCCCTCTCATTCTCTAGGCGTACAGGAGTAAGTGTTGCAATTCGTCCTCCCGTTTCTCTCGTTTTGACGAAGGACTAAGCAGTTGCTCTCCGAAATTTGCGCACGGCACGCATGCTTCTGCAGTTCATCCTTTGTACCTGGAGGTGTGGATATTGATATTCAGACATGATATAGCTTGCTAGTAACAGCACTGTTTTTATTGATTGCCATGTTTGTTAACCAAATAAGCAAGCTGCAAACCTTACAGCACGATAAATTCAATGAAGGCGTCCATTCAAGTTTTCCTATACTCCCTGAGACGCACGTATAGTGATGATTTTTTTCTGTCTGGCAAGCATGTTGCCTTCCACATGAAAAGAGTTTTTCACATAGCAATAAATAGTCTCGATGAATTTGGTCCGAGCTTTATTATGCATCCTCGCTGTTTGTCCTGCTTTCGCAGCTTCCGCTATCAACAGCAGCACAAATATTGCCCAACTTGTCACATCCAAAAGACAACATTGTGGCCACCTTGTTTCAACTTTCTTCCACCTTGGTGAGACACCGTGCAGATCATGAACATTTATGATATGCTTATCTTTCTTACTTCTACCACCAGTTAATTCCTTGTTTTCTCTAGATTTCTTTTGCTCAAGAGAGCCAATTAAGCAATGTTCAGGATACCTTAACTGTTTTATATTTCCAACTGCCTCATGAAGCTCTTGTCCATCAAATCTGGACATCATTTTTTATAGAAAGCAGTAAAAAAAGAGGGGGCAATGGCATTATTGATAAATTCAGTGTTCTGGGAGATAGTCAAGGATAGATTTAACTAAACTTGGTGAATGCGTCTGACACATGTGCAGCCTTCCATGCCAGATACCGAGGCCTAAAAACCAAATGACAACGTTGCTTTCACTACCATTCCTGACATTATTTCTGTGATCAAAGTGCACACTGTGGTTCACATGGAACAGAATGTACAGCCCCCTTCACATGGAACAGAATGTACAGCCCCCTTTCTTATTAAAGTGATGATCTTGGGTTTGAATCCTATTGACAAGAAAGAAATGAGGACATGGAGATTAGGTATGGAGTTCTGATTTGTGCTATGTTTGCTTGCCTTTGGCTCTTTCTGTGGCTTACTAGAGGCAAATAATTCAAGATGTGTTGTGGAGTGTGTGGATAGTGTCATTGTATATCCAAATAGCCCAAGCTTGTGATGTTAGAAATTAAGGTGATGTTAGAATTAAGGCATTGCTGGGTGAATTGATCCCTCTCATTGGCTGACAAGGAGGGATAAATTGTGGTTGTGCCTGCCCCACTGTCAGGGAGAGGGCACTTATGGGTTACTAAAGCTCGGACTTAATGAGTTATTTAATACAATAAGGACACTGGCAATTTCAGTGTTTTGGAGATACACATGCACACAGTTCAGATGCAAAAGATGGATGCACCATCTCACTTTGTTGTGTCTGAGAAGGGGATGTGGCAGGACATTGTCTCTGGACACCTCCAGACAGGTCCGTAGCCAGACATTTTTTAAGTAGGCTTGCAAACCTTGAAAACTGCCTATTTTAATTATTTATTTTTGGTAAAACAACCTCTTTATTCGAATTTCAAGAAAAACTCGAGTCCCCCCCCCCCCTCCCTCTTCCGTTACGGGCCTGTCTCCAGAGATACCTTCCAGAAGTGTATCTCAAAGATCCTTTTCGAGTTGAGATCTCTGGTGATCAGGCACAATCTCTTGCGAAAGGAACATCTCTGCTGATTGCGTTCAGCAGCGATCTTGAATATATGCTCAACTCATTTCTACATCGAAGACTACCTTCACGTACAGGGGGGATGAAATTGGAATGACAATAATGAGAAACAAAACTTTTTTAACAATTGTGTTTCAGAAGCACTTGTTTTTTTTTGGGGGGGGGGGCTATTATATGTTTGTTTATTTTTGTTATTGGCTGGATAGGTGACGTTACAGGCGGGTCAGCTTATATAATATGACCTGCAGGATCCTCTTCTTGATGTTATTCATTTAAATATATTGAGTGGATGTTGAAGACATCAGGTCGCTCGATTGCTCTGGACTCCCAGGGCCCAAATAGCCAAAATTCATAATATCTGGCACAATCGCAGCGCAACATTCCATTAATTAAAATGGCCAACGTCGCACACGCACTTGCGAAATGCACTGCGGACGACACAAAGCCCTCACGGGGAAGGCACAACTACAGGGGCAAATTTCTTCGCCAAATTTGTTGGCAGTCTGGCAACACTGAGTCCAAAATTTGGCAACTGATTCAAGCAACGCTAAACAGAACCTTGCCCTCGTTACAACGTCGACCCTTTAGCGAAAATATGCCACGTTGCATGCCTTGGAGCTGCACAACGTCTCCGTGATTTAAAAAAAAGCTCCGACACTACGACACTACCAGCACGCCGTTCCGCTGCAACAGCGCGGGTACGACAATTTGATGACCATGGAGGAAGGAATGTTGACGGCAAGGCTTACAATTTTAATAAGAATCAAGACGCAGCAAGTTGGGCACTTTGGTAATTTACACAGAAATTTGCAGAGCCAAACAAAACTATACAGAAACGACATATTAATGACTACCAATTACCAATTGTTAACAGAAATTTTATTGTAACTACAAATGTGTACATATTATATACATACACACAAAGTTGCATGTGACAAGAACTAAAGGACAACTGCAAAAGGATGTACTTTTGACCAAACTACATGTGCCAACATAACTAGCTAAAGACCAATGAGAAGGTAATTATTTTAGACGTCATGGAGCAATAATGAAGGCCATATGCAACACACATGCCATCTAACAATGTAAAAAGCCTCTACTAGTTCATAAGCTGCTGTCTCCTTTTGCTTCAATAGTACCTTGGCTTTCAGAAGGTACCACAGGCACTCTTGTATTGCCATTGTACCTGGAGGTGTGGATATTGATATTCAGACATGATATAGCTTGCTAGTAACAGCACTGTTTTTATTGATTGCCATGTTTGTTAACCAAATAAGCAAGCTGCAAACCTTACAGCACGATAAATTCAATGAAGGCGTCCATTCAAGTTTTCCTATACTCCCTGAGACGCACGTATAGTGATGATTTTTTTCTGTCTGGCAAGCATGTTGCCTTCCACATGAAAAGAGTTTTTCACATAGCAATAAATAGTCTCGATGAATTTGGTCCGAGCTTTATTATGCATCCTCGCTGTTTGTCCTGCTTTCGCAGCTTCCGCTATCAACAGCAGCACAAATATTGCCCAACTTGTCACATCCAAAAGACAACATTGTGGCCACCTTGTTTCAACTTTCTTCCACCTTGGTGAGACACCGTGCAGATCATGAACATTTATGATATGCTTATCTTTCTTACTTCTACCACCAGTTAATTCCTTGTTTTCTCTAGATTTCTTTTGCTCAAGAGAGCCAATTAAGCAATGTTCAGGATACCTTAACTGTTTTATATTTCCAACTGCCTCATGAAGCTCTTGTCCATCAAATCTGGACATCATTTTTTATAGAAAGCAGTAAAAAAAGAGGGGGCAATGGCATTATTGATAAATTCAGTGTTCTGGGAGATAGTCAAGGATAGATTTAACTAAACTTGGTGAATGCGTCTGACACATGTGCAGCCTTCCATGCCAGATACCGAGGCCTAAAAACCAAATGACAACGTTGCTTTCACTACCATTCCTGACATTATTTCTGTGATCAAAGTGCACACTGTGGTTCACATGGAACAGAATGTACAGCCCCCTTCACATGGAACAGAATGTACAGCCCCCTTTCTTATTAAAGTGATGATCTTGGGTTTGAATCCTATTGACAAGAAAGAAATGAGGACATGGAGATTAGGTATGGAGTTCTGATTTGTGCTATGTTTGCTTGCCTTTGGCTCTTTCTGTGGCTTACTAGAGGCAAATAATTCAAGATGTGTTGTGGAGTGTGTGGATAGTGTCATTGTATATCCAAATAGCCCAAGCTTGTGATGTTAGAAATTAAGGTGATGTTAGAATTAAGGCATTGCTGGGTGAATTGATCCCTCTCATTGGCTGACAAGGAGGGATA
Organism: Rhipicephalus microplus; assembly: GCF_013339725.1. Lineage (NCBI taxonomy): Eukaryota > Metazoa > Arthropoda > Arachnida > Ixodida > Ixodidae > Rhipicephalus > Rhipicephalus microplus. The sequence continues at coordinate 17,399 of NW_023611001.1, forward strand.
AATTGTGGTTGTGCCTGCCCCACTGTCAGGGAGAGGGCACTTATGGGTTACTAAAGCTCGGACTTAATGAGTTATTTAATACAATAAGGACACTGGCAATTTCAGTGTTTTGGAGATACACATGCACACAGTTCAGATGCAAAAGATGGATGCACCATCTCACTTTGTTGTGTCTGAGAAGGGGATGTGGCAGGACATTGTCTCTGGACACCTCCAGACAGGTCCGTAGCCAGACATTTTTTAAGTAGGCTTGCAAACCTTGAAAACTGCCTATTTTAATTATTTATTTTTGGTAAAACAACCTCTTTATTCGAATTTCAAGAAAAACTCGAGTCCCCCCCCCCCCTCCCTCTTCCGTTACGGGCCTGTCTCCAGAGATACCTTCCAGAAGTGTATCTCAAAGATCCTTTTCGAGTTGAGATCTCTGGTGATCAGGCACAATCTCTTGCGAAAGGAACATCTCTGCTGATTGCGTTCAGCAGCGATCTTGAATATATGCTCAACTCATTTCTACATCGAAGACTACCTTCACGTACAGGGGGGATGAAATTGGAATGACAATAATGAGAAACAAAACTTTTTTAACAATTGTGTTTCAGAAGCACTTGTTTTGTTTTTTATGTACAAGCGTACTCTCTCTGAAGACAGAACTCAAAATGTTGTGAGGTTAAATACAACAAAACACATTTGCATAAAGAAAAAAAAAGTCTCAACTAATCTCGGTCGGTGACCAGCTAAAAATGCAATCGTCTAAAAAGTGTAGTTCTGTACAGAAAACGCAATGTTGTGTGCGGTATGTACAAAAATGAACAAACACAAGCAAGTACGAAATAAAAGGCGTGAGCTGCTGAAATAGGAACACGTCCAAGCGATAAGCTATCAGATAGCTATCGGAATTTCGGCGAAGCTATGCTCTTGGTGTGAGAGTGCAAAAAAACCTTCGCCAATATCGGCGCGACCATCTTTATCAATCGATTTGAAAAATTGGGTGACCGCTTCTTGATTGACTGTTTTCTTGAGCTGAGATTTGGATTGATTATTTGGCGCTAATTTTCTTGCACGTATTCATAACTACCGTACGTTTTAGCTGATAGAAATCATTCACGTGGTTACCAGAAACTTTCAGGTCACGTCGCTTGCTACTAGGCGAGTTATTCTTAACTGCACCGGGAGCTGGCGGTTTCATTACGAAATGAGAATTGATGCTGTGTCACAGCCCAAGGAGATCTCATTCGTTATCTGCTACAACGCCTTCCGTAATCTTTTTTTTCCATAAATAGACGTTACCAACTAACACATTAGATGTGTACATAAAGATAATGTTTTCTCTTGGTCGTCGTTACCCTTGCCAGTGAAGCGACCCTGGGGCGTACTGCACGGATTTATTGAAGCGGTGCACCCTAACTTTGTTTGTTCGGCTGTCACGATCACCGGAGCTAACCTACAGGGCTGCGCATTACACCGAAGCCGGACACGCCGGCATTCGAACCTCGGACCTCAATGGGCGCGCTTAGCACCCTCGCACCAAGAACATAGCTGTTATCGTCACCGTACCGCAGCCTTGTACAGACGTCGCAAACCGCTCTTGCAGAACGCATTCGCTCCTGACGAGTCACTTCTCCCGAATCGACGCATGGCTAGAGCCGAGATTCGATGCGCATCGACTTCTAATTCGACGCTATACGTGAGCGCCATTGCGAACTCTCTCCCAACAGAAACAAATGGCTTGACATGAGCAACACAGTTCATAGAGGCAACAACAACAAAAAAAAAAAACGTAACAAAATCGAACAAAGGGAGACTGGCGTAGGAATTCTAAGAACTAGTTCGTCTGACGGCATCGTCTTACGAACTTAACAACGACCGGTGGCTACTGTACAACGGAACAGACCGAAATGAAAAAGCTGCATGGCTTGCGCTCGGTACATTCACGATCGTTCCCGACTCGTTCTCAAGATGACGTCCTAAAAAGTTAGTCAATAAATAAGTTATACAATGTACAATAGAACAAAAAGTTCGTTCTCTCTCTTTTATCTGAAGTCGTGGACGGATGTTTCGATGGGGCGTTGAACGTGCTGTCGTAGCGTAGGAGGTTGTTTCGTTGTATCGTTTCGTAGATTTGTCGTTTTTGTTTTTTGATTTTTTTCTATATCGTTAGAAGGAGTCAGAGAGGAAGGCTGAGTATTTTTTCTCTCTCCCTCTCTTTGCTATCTTATCCCTAAGTTGTACTCTCTTTCTAGTCTCTCTCTCTCTCTCTCTCTCTCTTGTTCCAGTCTCTACGAGGAAGAACACTCTGTCTCGGCCTCTCCTCCTCCCTCCCTGACTGCCTCCCGTGGAGCGCGGCGCTGGATGCGTTCTCTGGGAGTCCGGGATCATCCGTAGACGTAGTTGATCATGCGTCGCAGGTCAGTCATTTCGTCTTTCAGAAGCAGGGCGTCGGCGCACAGGTCAAAGTTTTCGTTCTTGAAACAGCTGCCCCTGTGGTGACCGATCGAAGGTTGGCCGAAGAAGAGAAACAAAAAGAAAAAGGAAAACAAAACAAAACTTGGTGGTTAGGCGAGTTGTCATAGATTATGAACGCGACAGCATACAGTGCACCTGCTTCGGGTTCACACTAGGGCGTTCACACTAGGGCGTTCACACTAGGGCGTTCACACTAGGGCGTTCACACTAGGGCGTTCACACTAGGGCGTTCACACTAGGGCGTTCACACTAGGGCGTTCACACTAGGGCGTTCACACTAGGGCGTTCACACTAGGGCGTTCACACTAGAGCGTTCACACTACAGCGTTCGGGGCCAGATTGAAGAAAGAAGACAGGTGGGGAAGAGCGGATGATGCATTGTTACAGATGAATTAAGTAAGCCCAGGTGGCGGAAACAGTGAGATCGTTCGAATTTGAACGCAACTCGCTTTTTTTTCTCTAGCCATTCGACACCCGTTCTACACTCTTGTGTACACAGCTTCTTTTGCTAACTATGTCGACTAGTGGCAAAGGAATTTGACCAGTAGCTGTGCGCATTTTTTTTCACAATGTTTAATTTTCGATGGTAACGTGTATTCAAGGTCAAGACACTGAGCTTTGGATGCAATTAATCTACTGCGTAACAAGTGCGTCTTTATTTACCTTTTAAAACGGCACGTAAGACACAGACATCGCCTACACAAACATCTGTCAAGCCTGTGTCCCTGCATTTCACGCGCTATTCTACGACGTATTCACGACGACTAACTCGCGGTTTTCAAAGCTACGTTGTATAGGTCCGTCCGTTGTATCCGATGGTTCGTTATATCGAGTTTAGGCTTCCACTATCGGGGTCAGTTAGAGTCTAGCCCGTGTAACTGCGTAGTAAACGATGTTCCACAATGAATTCATACCAAACCATCTCGGCTTTCCCAACTACTTCGTTATAACGTTAGTTCGTAGTATCCGACACTTCGTTATATCGAATTTCGGCTCTCAGTTTCATTCAATAGGCCAAGGCGCCGTACCTACATATGTTTTATACGATTAGTTCGTAGTACCCGACGCTTCGTTATATCGAATTTTGGCTCTCAGTTTCATTCAATAGGCCAAGGCGCCGTACCTACATATGTTTTATACGATTAGTTCGTAGTATCCGACGCTTCGTTATATCGAATTTCGGCTCTCAGTTTCATTCAATAGGCCAAGGCGCCGTACCTGCATATGTTTTATACGATTAGTTCGTAGTATCCGACGCTTCGTTATATCGAATTTTGGCTCTCAGTTTCATTCAATAGGCCAAGGCGCCGTACCTGCATATGTTTTATACGATTAGTTCGTAGTATCCGACGCTTCGTTATATCGAATTTTGGCTCTCAGTTTCATTCAATAGGCCAAGGCGCCGTACCTGCATATGTTTTATACGATTAGTTCGTAGTATCCGACGCTTCGTTATATCGAATTTTGGCTCTCAGTTTCATTCAATAGGCCAAGGCGCCGTACCTGCATATGTTTTATACGATTAGTTCGTAGTATCCGACGCTTCGTTATATCGAATTTTGGCTCTCAGTTTCATTCAATAGGCCAAGACGCCGTACCTGCACAGGTTGTAGACCTGCGGCTCGCGGTACAGCTGGTAGCACTCTTCGCAGACTCGCTCCAGGCGGGCCAGGTACGACTGCTCGAAGTTTCCCCGGCAGCCGAGCTCGACGAAGGAGCGCTTGTGCAGGATGCGCGCCGCGCAGCCGCCGGGCTGCGTCAGCGCCACCAACGAGCACGCGAGCAGCGCAGCCGCCAGCCAACGAGCGGACACCACCGGGAAGCTGGCACTCATCTGCGAATACAAGAGAAAAAAGGAAACTAAGGTAAGTTTTATGCGCCATAGAGCAATTTGTATATTTCACACACCAGTAGCACAGAGCTGTCTGCGTGAAAGTAGCCAACAGTTAGCCACCGCTAGCCACTAGCCAACGTTGCAGCCAGAATTAGTCGACATTTTAGCAGGTACTCACATTCAACTAAGAGAGAGAGAGAGAAGTGCATTTATATGTGTTATGGTGTATACTACAACACAACCGCAGCACTGAGTTTCTAATAGAAACAAACAAACCTATTAAGCTAGAAAATGAAGCACTAATCTCTATTGGGTGTGTCCAGACAAGAACGAGCGCGAGGACCTGGTCGGCATTGCCAATTTTGATGACATTTACTCTGGGCGCGGATTTTAGAACCCAGAACAATGACTTCGAAGTAACTTTTTGAGAAAGCAAACTTGGTTCGTCTGAAGAAAAGAAATCTCAAGTTTCGGACGCAAGAAGCACTTTTCCGCTAACTTCCTGATTTCTGAACTCTGAGCGCACCTAGTGAAAAAAAAAAAAAATGCTGCGCTTCTTGTTCGCAATATTTATTTCCGTTACAAAACTAGTGAAATGCTGTGCTGTGAGTATTTTAGTTGTGTTTTTTCGACGGTTAAAAGTATTTTGAGAGAGGGAGAAAAATTACTCGCATAGTGAAGTGCACAAAATACTCGAACTTCACGAATATATTGCTGCACATAAGTTAAACTTCGAACAATAAAACTCGGTACGTGTGTGCTTTTGATGCCAGAAGAACTTTCTTAAATACAATACGCGAAGAACGTATCGAGTATTCGTTCGAAATGCACGACTGCAAGGCGCTGCATTTATGATTCGATGCTGCTCTAGTAAGGCACCGCTGCACGGCACTTGCGCATTTTGCTCTTTTCCTATAGAAAGCGTCGGCGCAAAAAGGAAAGACGAAAAATTAAAACAAAAACGTTATGGTCACGGAATCGCCCACCGCCGTGTTCTGTGCGCGTCGTAATGTCCGTGTCCCTTGGCGCAACTGATGACCGATCTCGTCTGGGCGTAACTACAGGCGTACGAGTTTTCACTCTCACGTGGAACTACAAGGACGGCAGGTCTCTTTCAGCACGGTCGGGTCGTATAAGTGTACACCTCGGTCTGACGCAATGTTTCAAATCGACTCCGGACGCGACAGTGATTCGCGCCGTTTCACATCCATGTCCAAACAAGGAAGCGAGCAGCGTTCGGAGTGGAGAAGTTATTACTTTTCTTACAAACGAGTTACGTGCAGCCAATGCAGTGGCGCAAATCCAGGGAAATTAGGAGTTTACAACACACGTAATTGCATTGTTTTATTGGGTCTTTTCTGAAAGCGATCGGGCGGCAGTTGGAATTTCTAGTCTCACACAGCTGAACGGTATTTTAAGAGCGGTACAGCTAAAAGAAAAACGCGTTGAAAATGTTGAACCCGCTGTAGCGAAGTGAGAAGACATTCAATATATTATGTTTAAAAGCTAAATTTTACAGCGGGGTTGGGGGAGGGGGTCACTTGAAATGGGTGTCCGGCCAGTCTGAGTGCAGAGGCCCCCTGACGCCCCCCCCCCCCCCTGCCCCGCCATGATTTACGCCACTGAAGCACGGTGTGCACAGAAAAAGAAGATAATACTAACGGGGAGATAAGCGGCGTTAAGTCGCATCAGCCTGTTCCATAGCCTGATATCGTTATCAAGGCATTTCTTCTATCACGTATTACCGCTAATCTTGCGTAAATCTTTGTTTGCCAAATTCCCCTCTCCGCTTACAGGGTAGCAAGCTATAGGCAGTGTGGCTAACCTCCCTAGCTGCATTTCGCTCATTCCGTTTGTCTTTGCAAAAGCCTGAAACTTAATTGTCTAGTGTAATTCGTATTTCGTTATTTCGGTGCGACTACCCCCACTTCACTCAAGGGCTTGACGAAGGCTTTTATATAGTCAAGCAGCATGTTGGGAGATAAAATTATGCAGTCATCGACGAAGTAATCTAATACTCTATCTAAAGGTTATTTGTGCAACATAACACCTCGTCAAATACTTACTTCGTCTAATACATAGTAATACGAAATATTGCACTTTATCTAACCCTTATTAATGCATCATGCCCCGCCGCGGTGGTCTAGTGGCTAAAGTACTCGGCTGCTGGCCCGCACGTCGCGGGTTCGAATCCCGGCTGCGGCGGCTGCATTTCCGATGGAGCCGGAAAATGCTGTAGGCCCGTGTACTCAGATTTGGGTGCACGTTAAAGAACCCCAGGTGGTCCAAATTTCCGGAGCCCTCCACTACGGCGTCTCTCATAATCATATGGTGGTTTTGGGACGTTAAACCCCACATATCAATCAATTATTAATGCATCATAACGCGGCATTTAATACTTAGTCGTGTATCATCTGATACTTCATCTAAATCATCACGAGAAATCGCGTAATCTTTTTTTTTCATTTTGTAGATGACCGTAGCTCGCATTTGCAGACCATGGTTAAAACGACAGCATTTTTAGCTCATAGCGTCTGGTATTAAGCAAAAAGAATGCGCGAACAATCTCTAAGCACACGAGTTCTTCCATCCGAGAAGCGATTCACAAGAAACTTGGACACAACACTAGAGAAGGGTCTGCATCGAAGCACGAACCTATAAGAACTACCGAAGCTGTAGTATCCCGAAGACTGCATTGAATCACAAACAAAACAAAACAAGAAAACCTGTACGCTTAGAAGGGAAACTAATTTCAGTTCGAGAAAAATCGTCGTACGTATAGGAGAGGAGCCGACGCGGCGAATCTCGACCGAACGAGTCCGCCTCGCAATTGCGTCATGTCGAATACAATGGTCACTTCCTGTGTAGTTTCCAAAAAAAAAAAAAGGCTATGCAGCAGACACGCATGACGGTTATACAAAGAACAGAAGAGAAGGGTGGACCGCGGAATAGCGAATCGCGCGAGCCTGGTAGACGATGACGTCACGTAATGAAGTGGGAGCGAACTAGAAGGGTTATAGGGGAAAAAAAGAAAAGAAAGCGAAGGCAAGACAGATGATTCAGGTAAAAGAAAAAAAAAGTACTGCGTTTGGCTCTGCACGCATCCGTATTTAACGCATCGTTTCGTTCGCCCAACTATAGCTTTCTTGTCGGCCATCTAAGTAGAGAAAGGGGCTACTACGCTTGCAGGAACCTAAAAAAAGAACTGCCTGTCGCTAAATATATGTGTGCGTTTCCTTGACTGAAGACCCGTACGTCTACTGGAGGTATTCTTCTACCCCCGTCACTCCCCGCTCATTGCTGGACCTTTCGAAGGCGTAACCGCATTCTTCAGGTTTTTCCTCGAGTCTCGGAGCGCGCAGGATTACACCGAGTGTATAGACCCGTGTTTTTTTGTTTTTTTTTTCTCCAGCTGAAACTAGCCGGCCGGTTTACGTCGGGTTGCGTGCAATCCTACACGAGAGAGAAGAAAAAAAAAAAGAAGTCAAGCGGTTCTCTCGGTCGCACGCACGAGTCGTGCATGAAAGCCCTGCCACTTGTGTGGCTTGATCGAACTGTTCTTACAGACACGGCGAAGGACGCATTTTCGAAACCCACGCTTCGCGGTTAAAAAGCGGGCGAACCATGGACGCACTTGAGACGCGCAACTCTTTATAGATCCGGCACGGGACAATAACGCATTTTACGTGCCCGGAACGTCCTAGAACGGAATGTGCGGCTCTGTTATATGATTGCTGTTTACAGAGGAGTCGGTCTGAGTGTTTCGAGAGGTACGCTGGAACCTCCCCTTACCCCGATCCCCCCCCCCCCCCCCCTTTACACTCCGCCACCCGTATCCTGGGTCACATACCTTAGCAGCCCGAATTACCGGCTGCATTGCCTTTGCTTTTTAGACATGTAGCAATGCTGCTGCAATGTAGCTGGCGTATACATAAACATCGGAATATTGATTTCGACCCCCTCAATTGCGGAATGCTGGACCCACCACAAGTGCCCGCGCGTCGCTGAAGCAAAATGCACGAAATGCTGCCCCTAGGAACTGATTATCAAGCAGAAAATATTAATGGGGGGTGGGGGGTGAAATGGAACGAACCGCTCATTGATGGAGGCACGCTAACAATCTTGCGTATCGGTGGTGTGAAGCAAGTTTTTTTGTTTGTTTGTTTCGGGGGGGGGGGGGATTGATGATCTGTCATTATGTTCGCGCGTTTCTTGGAGTGGGATCATCCCCCCCCCCCTCCTAGCCACGCCAATGTAGTGTATACAGTTGAACGGATAACTGCAAAGCTCTATGCTGACGCAGCTACACTCAAGAATTCAAAAAAAAAAAAACACTCGCTTGTTGTCGGAAGGCAAGGATTGCGAGGTTGGAGCGAAACCGCATCTCCGGGGTTACTTCTCTACATCTTTTTGTTTCCTCTCTCTCTCTCTCTCTCTCTCTCTCTCTTACTGGCTTTTTGTTTTACCGCAAACGATGCTGCTGGTCTGGTTCTTGAGTCATAGAAATACCGGGAACCCGGGGAGGCTCCGTCGTCTCTCTGGTGTGCGGATCCTTCTTCGGTAACTTAGCATTTGCGTCGTCTCTACACGCTTGACGTATAGTCGTCGTTCATTGCTCGCGCCTCTGGCTAAGGACTCGCTCATTGCTTGCGCGTCTAGCTAGCTACAAAGCTATGGTGCGTGCGCCGTTGGAGCACTGATGGGAATGGATGTTCGACTGCGCTCCACTTATGAGCGAGCGTTTATTGCGTGACAAGTATATGCGCGCGCGTGCGTGCAGTCACGTACGCACAGCCGGAAGTTCTTTGCAGTTGCGTCGTCGACATGATTCGGCCCACCTGACGAGAAGATTCCGGGGCCGTTTCAAACGGTGACGCGAGACAATGTGTTCGTATGCGCGTAACTATATATCAACGTATTCTCTGTATAAGCTACGTTTCCGCGATCAAGCGATTCAGCGCCGGCGTCGTTTCGACGGTTTCCGGGACGAGGCGCAATCTGTCGAGAGACATATTAGATGGATGGTTGCGGAGTTTCCGCACGACGCCCATAATTCATACACAATGCGGCGACTTTCCAGAAACGGGTGTGTCTCTTGGACCAATGTATGTGTGACTAGACGCACACTTGCCCTGTGCGCAAGGCACGGCGCCAGCTTGTCACTCCGATCATGACGTCACCACCTGAGCCCCCCCCCTCTCTCTCTCTTTCTCTCTCTCTTTGTTTTCAAATTAGCAGACGACGCTCTGCAAGGGTGAGATGCAGATGACGAGTCTTTGTCATTACTACTACACTCCAGCTGCATACAGCTATACTGCTACTATAGCTAGCCTACGTTTTGCGTATGTTAGCGTAGCCCGTCGCCATAAGTGAAAACCGTAAACGCTGGGTGGTGGTGCCGCTCTAAGCAGCGATCACTAAGCGGACGTTTTGTTCTGATTGTGACGTCACTAGTTGGGCTTCTTGGATGCGGTAGCGTTGTAGTGCTGAGCTAAGTAGTGTGTGTTCTCTCGATGGGGTAAATGAAAAAAAAAAAAGTACTTCGATTTACGTACACGTTGAAAAAGTCTGCACACGTAAGGTTGTGCCTTACGTGTGCAGATGAGAAAAATCATCCAGTACAATTAAGACACGCAAAAACCACAGAATCTTAATTATCTTTTGCTGATGACGAGAGGCTGTGCAGATGACGAGTATAGCTGTGCAGAAGACGCGACTTCGTTGCTATAATTTTTTTTCATGCAACTCGCAAAGGTGACTGTTCCTTGAGAATAGACGCGCGTAGCGATAGAATCTATATTGATGAGAATCAGCACGGAGAAAAAAAAAAGAAGCGAAGTCAAGGGGGTGTGAAAGTCTGATAATTAAGGCCTTTGTCCGGGGCTGCCAGTCCTTCGCATTCTAATCTTCAAGGGCTGCCTGCTGTACACTTGACACAATTAGTATACGCATATGCATACAAGTGGCTACAGGCGTTACAGGTTTTGTCGCCAGCTAAAGCGCGTCTCTGCGAAAGGCGATATATCGATAGGACAGAAGGAAAGCCACTTCTGTAGGACGAGAGACGCGAAGTTTGGACCCGGCCTCTGTGACAATCGAGGACGCTCGCGAGCCTTGTCCTTATAAGCGATCCTTGGGCAATGATAAATGTAATCTGTCTCAACCGCTGGGTTATACGATATGCACTTTGAATGAGGGGGGGGGGGGGGGGTCTAAGGGTATCATAGTTGAAATCAAGAAGAAGAAATTGACATGGGTCGGGCACATAGCGTTTATCCTGATAGCCACTGGTCATTAAGGGCAACTAACTGGACTCGAAGAGAAGGCAAACGCGTGATCGAGAGGGAGAAAGAAAATTATGTGGGCAGGTGAGATTAATTTCAGGGTATAACGTGGAAGCAGAAAGCACAGGACAGGTTTGATTGGCGGAACGTGGGAGAGGCCTTAGCCTTGCGGGATGATGATGATGATGATGATGATGATGATGATGATGCTTCAATATATATGCCACGTCGCTTGAGTTCTCTCTCTCTCTCTCTCTTCTGTCTCTCGTGCATCATGTTGGCGGGCGAGAAGCGAAGACATCAAAACAACAGGTCAACCGAGATGCCACTGACCTTCATAAAAAAGGATGCCGCACCGCTCTCTACACTTCACCGTATACGTTATATACGTTCGCGTTTGCTGCAGCTACCGGGCGCAGATCAACAACATCCGGCGTTCCGGATCGCGTTTCGCGAGTATAGTGTAATACATACACACGCGACGACAATAAAAACTACAGCGATAAAATAAAGGCGGGAAAGGCTCCCACGAGGTCTTCCGGCGAGGTCACGAGCCCGAATCGCTTTCAAAACAGACGCTTGTTGACGACACTCTTCTCTTTTATGATCCCGTTATGGTTATTTCTCTCACGGTGACTTGTGAGCACAGTGGCACGTGTGTGTGTGTGTGTGTGTGTGTGTGTGTGTGTGTGTGTGTGTGTGTGTGTGTGTGTGTGTGTGTAATTAGTCTCCCGTCGTGTAGGAAAACATTGGCGATGCATGTTTGTGTGTGTGGTCGGAGCATTACTAAACGCTGTATTACGCACAACAAACAAACAATCAGAGAACAAACAGAGGAGGGGACCGACATCGCAGTATACATATTAAATGGACACTCGAGAGAAAAGCGATTTTCCTCGCGCCAGGAAGTTAATCTTTCGTAATACCAAAATTGCCGCGCTTGCAGTGAAAAGAGACGCTGGGTAAGAGAGAGAAAACGCAAAAAAACGAAATGCGACTGGCGACGCCACTTTTGAAATTGCCGCACCATTCACCGTGACGTGATAAATTTTGATGGCGTCTATGCTAGAGCATACACAGTTTCTCATCTGTAAAAATAAAATATATTGTCGTCTGACGAGACTATAGAATCTTAACACACCTTGATTGATTTCTGGAGTTTAACGTCCCAAAAACACCATATGATTATGAGAGACGCCGTAGTGGAGCGCTCCGGAAATTTTGACCACCTGGGGTTCTTTAACGTGCACCCAAATCTGAGCACATGGGCCAACGAAATTTCCGCCTCCATCGGAAATGCAGCCGCCGCAGCCGTGTTTTGATCCCGTGACCTGCGTGTCAGCAGCCGAGTACCTGAGCCACTAGACCACCGTGGCGGGGCAATCTTAACACACCTTGCACGAACGAGCTTCGTTGAGCCAGTATGGCCAAACTACGAAAAATCCACTTTAGATTCTTGACGTTACGCATAAAAGGTTTCGGTGCTAAACTTAAACATGGAATTTAGCCCGTCATTTTCTTCTATGTTAATAAACATATGATGGCTGAAATAACGACATTAGTGTTTTTAGAGCCTTTAAAACATCAATGTGTTCAAGTGATAGATCTAAACCGTTTCGTTACAGCACTTCAGTGTCACTTTAAAGAGATAAAAAGAAAGTATCTGGGTATGCTCCCTAAACGTCTAAGAAGTCATCACCATTTACGCTGTATAGGTCTTTTGTTTGTGGGTATGTTTACAAGTAAAATACTTTTTTGCCATTTGTATAGTTCTATTCATTTATTTATTTAGCGTATGTGACGTTACGCCTGCAAGTGCAATGATATGCTTTGTCCGCAAATAACACACGCACAAAGTAAAGTACCAACTAGGCCAACAATCAGTATTGCATGTGCAATGTTTTCCAATTTTCGTTCATTGACTGCTTTTCAGTTTCTTCCAAAAGGTGTGTTACATGAATGTATTTTTGTTGGGCATCAGGCGCACGAGAGCTACAGTTTTCTAGCCTTTGTTCTGGAGTCTCTTCCCTATTTTAAACGGGGAAAATAAAGACAACTATTATTTCTTATTTATTTATATATTTAATCAGTCCAACCCGTACCTTAGAGCGTCCTCTCATGACAATGAAGGTCTTCCATATTAATAACGGCCCATAGCCCATGACGTTGCATAGAACTGCTTACTTCCAAAGTTTAACCGGGACCTAAGGCAGGCCGCTGCAACAAGTACCCTGCCGCTTATTTTCTTTTTTTCATCTATTGTGAAGCTTGTTATCTTTTAGACTCGACCAACAAAATACCCCCCCCCCCCCCCCATCCACAAACTCTGGCCTACCTAATATACAACCCTGTGCACCGGTATGCATGTACATAATTTACTCGTCTCGTCGCATGCTCCTACTCCAAATCAATCTGAGCATAGCATGGCATACAGGCATAGTCGTACGCAAGGGGACCGCGAAGTCAGCCCTATATATTGACATGATGGGGGGTGCGGGTGCAACAACGAACCCCCCTCCCCCCCTCCCCCCCCCAATTGAAGGAGGACCGTGCACACGCTTACGCACACAGGTAAACCTCATTTTCGGAACTCAAGCCAACTTCAACGAACACGGGCATCAAGTAGCAAATGTATAATGCTCCACTTGATGCCAAGACACTGCGCTATAGACGCCATAACGGTGCGATCACCGTTTAAAAAAAAAGAAGATGAAGTTGAAGTATACCAGACGCAACTGAAGCCTCGCAACCGGATATGCCCTGTCTGCGCTCCTTGTTCGACGCAACTGTACCATCCTGAAGAATAATGCACATGCCCTGACGGGCGCTGCTGCTGAGCTACAGACAATTCACCCCGCGTAGATCTGCCAACTTTAAATTCCATCGTGGCGTTCGCGACTTGCCCTCCATACGTCTAACATCACGAGAGAAACATGATATCTGGGTCTTCGTGGACAGGTGGTGTGATGGTATAACGCCACGCGCCGATATGGTTTCTAGCGTTGCGTAATTAGGGGGTCTTACAAAGCAAAGAAAAAAAAAAGAAAACAGCAGTTGGCGAGGTCCGGCGAACAATGGCTAACACCAAGTGAGTCAGCGCCGACCGGTATTCAGACGTCAAGGCCGCGCCAAGGCCATTATTTGTGCGGCGAGAGCAAATAGCGAACGGCATGCAGACTTCAACGAAACCTCGAATGCCCGTGCTGCGAGTTGCCCCTCTCGAAGACAAGTGTGCCATAGCAAACAGGTCGGCGCCAGTGCCCAAGAGTCTGGACAGTTGGGTCTGACGTTGGAATGATGGGTATGGTGCGCCCCGCCGCGGTGGTCTAGTGGCCAAGGTACTCGGCTGCTGACCCGCAGGTCGCGGGTTCGAATCCCGGCTGCGGCGGCTGCATTTCCGATGGAGGCGGAAATGCTGTATAGGCCCGTGTGCTCAGATTTGGGTGCACGTTAAAGAACCCCGGGTGGTCGAAATTTCCGGAGCCCTCCACTACGGCGTCTCTCATAATCATATGGTGGTTTTGGGACGTTAAACCCCACAAATCAATCATGGGTATGGTGCGTGCTTAGGAGACAATTCGGTCCTCTGTTAGACGCAACGAAATCAGTCCGAGGGACAATTATGCCGAGAAGAGCGTAAGAGGCATTCATTGTTGTCTTCAGCTGCAGCGCACCAATTAGGACGCAAAGTTAAAGTGGATGAAAAATCACTTTCCGTTGGTGGGATTCCAACCCGCAACCTTTAAATGACGTCCGCGCGATGCTCTATCGATCAAGCTGCGACAGAAGGTGGATGATGTTGTGCCTTGCAATTCCACCGAGGGAAAGGACAATTTTTCGTTTACTTCAGTTTTTCTCAATTACGACATGACAGATATACAGTGTCCCCTATGTTTTTCTTGGCATAATTACCATACATGCGCACACACAAAAAACGAGTACTCCATAAAAAATAAATTTCTTTCGTTCAATTTCATCCTGAGGTTTCGAACGAGTCTGGCATTGAACGGTGTGGCTTTCTTCGCTTCAATTTTTTCACGCAACCACGTTCTTGGCGTGACGTGTACGGATAACGGGCAGCGTCTGTTATGGACGGGAAAACTAACCGTCCTAACTAACTAACTAAACTAACCAAGCGTGGCTAACCATGAAAATATTCTTCTCCATATATTTTGTCCCTGGTTTCGCGTTTGACGGCTCCGCAAGTGGAGTGTTTTAGCTGAGCCGCTTCAACACTGTGATCCTCTACGGATGCATCCACATTTCGGCATTGATTTCCATAGGGTGAATCAAACCGCGGCTGTTAACTTCGCGATCTCGCGTTCGCGCTTTCGAGCTAAGCCTTGTCGATTGTTACTTTGAATTGAAGGCTTAGTTTGATCTGTCCCGCTTTCATGCGACATGCAAAGGTTTTCAGGCCACTACCCCATGGCACTATGGCCTGGAAAAATTTTGATTGATTGATTGATATGTGGGGTTTAACGTCCCAAAACCACTATATGATTATGAGAGACGCCGTAGTGGAGGGCTCCGGAAATTTCGACCACCTGGGGTTCTTTAACGTGCACCCAAATCTGAGCACACGGGCCTACAACATTTCCGCCTCCATCGGAAATGCAGCCGCCGCAGCCGGTACTCGAACCCGCGCCCTTCGGCTGGAAAAATTTTGACGGACCCTGTACACTTAGCATGGAGGAAGCTCAAACGGCGTTAATAAGAAATCCTAACCAGCTCGTAACGTCTACAAGCAACGATACTTATAGCGCGAGAACAGAACGACGACAAAGAGACAAGAAGGACACGAGCGCGTCCTTCTTGTCTCTGCATCGTCGTTCTGTTCTCGCACTTTAACTATCGTCATGCCATACCAACTAGCCCAAGCTGCCGCACTTCTGAGTCTACAAGCAGTCACGGGCGTAGGCGTGCGCGCGGGGGCCAGGGGTGGGGCGAGAGGGGGGCGCAGAGCCAAGCCAGCACATTGGCATGATAGGAAGGGGGGCACCACGACGAGCCTTCACACCAACTCCCCTAACCTGAAGGGAAAACCCTCTACGTGCTTAAACCTGAACCTGATGTGTGTCAATTTTCTAGCAACACGCCTTCATTTGCCACCCACTTCCATGCTCAGGTAACGTGGCACGCGCTAAAGACAACTAGCGGAACACTCTTCAAGTCGGCTGTATAAATTGTGATCGCTTGCCTCAGGCACTTCTCCTCCCTTGTTTTTCCCCCTTACCTTTTTATAAGTACTACGCTATGCCTTGGGCACACATGTCAAATTACTCCAAAGTACCTAAATTTCAAGAAAAATGACAAATCGAAACTGATTTAGTGCAGGTTTTTTTTTTTCGAGACAGGACAACCCGAAGGGAACACACACAAGCACTTCCGTAAATCCAATGACATTACCATTATTTTATCATATATGTAATTACTTATCAATCAATTTAAACATTCCCACGCCCGAGGTGGTTTGGCTATCAGAGTGACTAACGTTTATTTTCTGTCCTTGGTCATTTTTTGTGTGTATGCCACAAGGAAAAAGGACAATGATATAGCGTATTGAAATGTAATCGGTAAAGAAATGAGTATTTTCAGGAAGTCGCTAGCTTGAAGTCAGGAAGTCGTTAGCTTGACCAGCCAGCTGCATAATTCAGTAAAGTTACGGCAAAAGTGAATTTCATTACTGTGACGTCATTACCACCATGTCTGGTCCAGAGAGTTTTTACTTCCAGCACCACCCTGTGAAACAAACAGATGGCTTACAGCTAATACGTACTATACATTGTGTCCTGTTAGCTCTCCCCGCCAAACAGAACATTGTTTGCATCATGCTTGTAAACTATGTCCTGTTAGCTCTTACTTTCAGCGTTTCCCATCCCCCAACATGACACGGTTTACCCGTCGTATATGTGAAATATGCCCTCGCTTTCAGCATTTTCCATTCCTTTCTGCCTTTTAACGCCCAATATTTTGTTCTTTTCGCTACAAAACTAGCTCTTGGTGCTGCGCGGTCATCTGTGAACGTCCACGTACCTGTTGAGTTGGAAAACGATTGAGTCCGATTTCGGCCGCCGAGTTGATCTCGATGCGATTAGGGATGCCAGAAATAATGAGAGGCCGGGGTTGGTATCTCCTTCGGGGAGGAACGGGTAATCCAACTCAGGGCTATAATAATGTGGTTGGGTGAAAAGGGAGAAACAAAAAAAGGAACAAAAACAAGGATAGACAAATCAAAACAAGGAACAAAATAATAAATAACGAATGGTACGAAAAAATTAACAAAAAGTAAAAAAAAGAGGGTAAATTGATGTGGGTCGTGGAACGGGACGAAACGATTTGTGTGGTGTAGGGCGGTGATATTGTGTAGTAGCCGATACACGTTATGAAAACTACATACAATGTCCGGCAACTTTGATATGCAGGAGTAACCTATATTACTTTATACACAGTAAATTTCATTTCAGCATATCCTTACAATCGACCCAAAAAGTTTGCGAAATTCAGTATGAAAAATAAAAAAAAGATAGTTTTGCAACCTTGTGTTCGTACTTCCATTGTCTAATACAAAAAAAAATCGTATATGACATTGAATTACGTTTAAATAGAAAGCAGTCAACAGTAAAAAAAAGAAAACAAATATCTGGATATTCTTGTGATACTCTCGATGAACAGTAACATTAGTATTTAGTTTATTTACGGTTTTAGTGACTACAGTCACATGGTGCTCGCAGAAACAACGTCACAATAAGAACCTGAATTGAGCATAACTGAAGCATTGACTTTCCTTGGCGTAGTCAAGAAAAAATGGTTCACCCCCCCTCCCCTCCTTTCAGAATAAATAAACAAAAACTCTGGCAATGTCCCTGTTTACTGTCGCGTACGGGAGTTCCCGTGGTTCGCCTACAACTACGCCACTGCCCATCTCGAAGCATAATTCGAGCAGATTTGCCAACCAATTACGTTCGCCCGTTTATGTAACGTCACAGAGAAGGCGGGCTCATCTCGATATCAGCGTTCCTGGGGAGCTACTTTGGAGAACGAAGACACTCGGGGGTTATGGGCAATGTGGGCGGAGCTTGAGTCGAATTCTTACGCATAGTTTGTCGAAGAGGTTGGCGATTTCTCGTCTCTTGAACCGTAAACAAAACGTTCCAGGAAAGCAAAGACGTATGCCTACCGCCTAGGCGTAAATGCACGCCATAGTTCTGCGTGTAGAAATATAAACACCATACGACAGTTATCACAAGCGGAGCTCTTAACGGCTGTCTCATACGGTGAACAGTTCGTGAAGTAATTTTGCTTAATTAACCTCCCTGTCTTTTCCTTCTATTTATTTATTGCTAAACATAGTACCTCACGTTCATTGAGCTTTCATGATGGAGTGTATATCTGATATATTTTTGATTCGTGCGACAAAAAGCCTAAAAGTGATATGAGTTCATGTGGAACCCATATTGGAATAGTTGGGTGCAACATAGGTCCCAGTTACTGTGTTGCATGTGCAAAAATCTACGTTAGATCGAGGAATACAAGGTACGAAAGAGAAGCAGAGCAGAGTTGAAAACGTAGCACTGATACTACAGTATGCTACTCTTCAAAGTCGCGAACGATCACATGAGCACCGTTTGAATGCTAGTGCGACTCAGACCAACGATGTGAACGAAGTAGCGACACTTCGTCCCGCGTTTTATTCGGTTCGGTCGAATTCACGTTAGCTTAAATTTACAGCTGTGCTAATTAACTAGTACGGCTAGCGGTGGTGTCACACGTACGAGACGAACGGATCCGCTTTTTCAAACCTTCAAAAGAATTCGTTGCTGAGCTAGTTACTTCATGGTATAACTGTCAGTTCAAGCACACGAATAAACAGAAAGGAAGAGAGGACAAGCGCTTGTCCTTTCTTCCTTTCTGTTTATTCGTGCGCTTGAACTGACAGTTATACCATGCATATCCAACTAGCCCAACTTTGGATTCTGTTAGTTACTTCATGCTTGTAAACTTCAGAACGCAAATCCGGTACAGGACATTCAAATTGGTACTTCGATGTCTTGTACCTAACTTGTTCCCTGCGGTTTCTTTACTACCACACAGGCGGCTTCTTGGACACCTGTCGTCGGACAGGTAGCAAAACAATAAGCAAACAAAACATAAGAGCAGAGCACGACAAGGTGGGAGTGGCGCGGAAGCCATCTACGCACCGTGCATGTACGGGGTAGGTCAACCGAATGAATGGGAGCGAGGTTGGGGTAAGTTGTAAGGAGGCGGAGGGGAGGGGTTTGCGAACGTTTGCGCGAGCACGTAGGCCGGCCAAAGCGAGTGAATAAAGAAGCGAAACAAAAACAAAGTGAGGCAATCAATTGAAAAAAGCACGACGCACCGATTGATTCCAGGGCGGAGGATGTTGCGGAGGGAGGGTCGACCACAGGTTTCACACCAAGAAGCAGCAGCAGCAGGTAGGGATGCGTAGGGTGTTTGCAGAGCCAAACCAAAGGCAAAGAGAAAAAAAAAATACACAGCTCTTGGTAATGCCAATAAATACACCGTCGCAGAAGATACCCCCACGTCTTGTTGCTTGCGTCTTTCTCCGTGGATAACGGCGGGTGCTGTCTCGCAGAGCGGTAGTATTACCGTAGTGGTTGTGGCGATTCTTCGTCAAATACCACTCGAAGAGGTGTCGGGGAGGGTAGTGAGCGCCCCCTTTTTTTTATCTCCCGTGCGGTGGCACCTTTTTGCTTTAACCTCTCGACTACGTCGGCTGAGAAATGTACGCGCCCTGTCATGCCACGCTTATATTTTCCGCCTCGGAAGGGGGGCGTGGTAGTAGCGAGAGGGGGGCTCGCCCCGCGCTCGCCGCTCCCATTGGTCGCGAGCGCGGGCGTCGGCCCTGACGTCAGCTCCGAGCGGGGGTCACGTGGGATGCTGCGTACACGCGCGCACTCCCGACTTGTGACCGAGCTCACGCACTCGCATAGCGAGGACTGCACTGCTATGTGTTGGCGTACAGTTTTCCTCGTTTCTTCGTACGCTTTTCTCTTGATCTTTTTTTTTCTTCGTGTGACCAGCTCCAGGCATCGTGCGTTTATTTCTCTCTCTTGTTGGTTCTCGAAGTGGCTGATGAAAGAACGGCGGGTAGTTGAGGCAAGTGGAGCCGTACGCCGTTGTACGGCCGCGGTGAAGTTTCTGATACTTTTTTTTTTTACTGATCTGGTACTGTTGGTCTCTCCGATGCAGCCGCCCAATTACGCGCGCCGACGTTCCTCCTCACCCAAACTCACGTGTTTCCATTCTTCAGGCCTCCCCCAAAGTGTACACACGGCATCGGCGACTTCGCCTCGCAACCGATGCAATGAACCCCTCTCTACGCATACGCCATCTAGCTTAGCAGGCTGGCGGTCTCGTGATCGGCGGCATCTTTTCTTTCATTTTGCTCTCGCCTTCTTTCCATCGGTGGCTACCGAACGAAACATACTCCTTGTTTTTTTTTTTTTTTTTTCATTCTACATTTCCACTCCTCACATCTCCAGGCTGGCTTATCTCTCTCCCTGCGGTTTTCTTGAAATCTTTGCTCTAGACTCTAGGAGATGGAATGTGCGATGGGCTCTCCAAAGGAATGCGCTTTCTAGCGCGGTAGCAAGGGCGAGGGTGGGGAATCGGTATGGGGTGATCGGGGGGATACTTAAGGGGGCCTCTACTGCTTCTTCTCGTTTCGCCCCCCCCCCTCCCTTCTTGCCTCCTTTCTCAACATCACCCAATACCTTCGCAGTCTGTGAACAGCGTGGTCATTTCTTCGAGGGGAGCCACGGCCGGCTGGTTATACCTGGTCCTCTTTCCTATGCCTTTTTCCGTTGACGCCGCGTCGCGCGAAAGAGAGAAGGAAAAGACGCGAAGGTCTTCCGCGCGACTACTTCGGGGGGTTTCGGAATATTTCCAGCGGCCCCTTTGTCGCCCGCTGACGGACGCAAGTCGCGGCATTAGTTGCGTGCAGTGGGGCGTTGGCGCCAAGTGCTCGGCGTTCGCGCTTTACTGAAGAGAATTCGTTTGTGGGCCGGTTAGTTCTCGCGTTTAAATTTTCAGCGCACAATTCCTATACAAACAGGGACAGGCCTAATAATTCCATATGTTGCTTGTCAACTGTTGCACCTGACCATTCTTCATACGCGGATACATGACGAAATCTAATAGACTGTTAAAAGGTGCGTTGGCGTCATGTCGAGAGGGCATTCACCTCGTCCAGCTACTGTGAGTGTAGTGGCCTGAATTCTCTCAGGATTCGCGTAAAGGAAATCGAGTCCTCTGAACTATTCGAAACGACACAGACAGTTAAAGCTTTAAGGGAGAGCTTCAAGGCTACGGTGGCATCGTTCTCCACTACTTGACGCTGACGTCACACTATGCGAAAGGTGTCAGGCCGGCTTTGGGGCAGGGGATCATGAATGGGCGAGGCACATCGTTCAATTGCTGATGCATTCGGCTAAGAACAGAGGCTTCTCGTTGCGATCATTTATGATGGCGCGATAGTACTCGGAGCAGTTATCACGAATTAGTTACGATGGTGCAATTGCACCACCTACGGGATACACAGCTACCACGGCGGTATTTTACGTTATTGCGGTTGGGGAAAAGCGTGCACTAACGGCGAATAACGTGATATTGATTTGTAGTGGATTTCTTATCATAATTAAACAGGCGACGCACAGCATGCTTGTAGGAGATTTGTTAAGAACCAGTCTGTCATACATATCGCCGATAGCCAGAGGTCTGCTAGTGCAACAGCAGACGCTCGAAGGGCCGGTAGCAGATAGTGTGCACGCCACTTCCGTTGCTTCTAAAGATAGTGTCAAAACTTCTAAACTGATAACAAATGCCTTACCATCTCGAACACACACCGTCAGCACTCGATGAGTCGTCTCGGAGATGGGATTGTACGCAGCTGAAGTTTTATAAATGTTTTCCAGGAAAACGATCTTGTGACCGACGTGGTTCGTGCGCTTGGTTCGCTAATGTGCGGCTAAGTTGTGGGTGGACTTGATTTATGGTGCACTAACTTAACTGCTAATTTGGGCAGTACGTCCAGGGGGTTACGCGACCATACTGAATTGTGGACCGTTGTGGTCTTCTTGAAACGTTCGCTCAGTGACCTCCGTTAACAGTTAGCAGCGTCCCATTGATTACTAAGTACAGACATTAATAGTAATTCTGTTAGCGACACTGCCCTCATGACTAATATTTACTGCAGTTATTATAACTGCTATGGAGAGTAACCAGAGCCATCCTCAAATCCCATTTTTCTACTATACTTTATCACACGTCTAGTAGAGCCACCACTCCTACCGCATTAGCTATTGCTAACTACAACTTATACTACTGCTAACTGCCGTGACCGCCAGCCCAGACTACCACTAATGCTAGTTAAAATTAGCTATTAATGCTGCCAGCAGCACTTCTACGTTGCTATAAAACTACCATCACTGCAGCACCTTTACTATTACCATAGCTACTACTAACCACTGCCGTACCTCCGATATAGCTACTATCGCCAATGATAACTGCTACCGATTAAGGGGGGGGGGAGGTATGGAGTTCACACCCCTCCAGAATTTTCGCCCCCCTCCCCCCTTCACAAAGCAAGCATAGACAAAACACAACGCGTAGGTTCCCAGCCTCTCTTCCATCCTGAAAGAACTCGCTTGCCATGGGTGCCACATGGTAAAAAATACAAGAACAAAAAAAAAACCCTGGCACCGCCCTGCTTTTGGGCCGCATACACTGCACCGAACTTGCGGTGCGAAGTGTTCGGCACGAAAGCTTGCTCCGTGCTTTCCTTCCCTCGTTACCTCCCTCAGAAAAGTTAAATAGATGAAGAGCAGGGGCCACACTCTCAGCAGGTGTTGCGACCCCTGGTGGCTCGCGGAAGCAAGATCGGGCATGTTCTCCTGCGGAATGTTTTGTCTGTCCTACCAGGCACGCCTCGGCGCAGTTTTTCAGGCGTTATTTGCGTTTGTTTGCTTGTTTGTCTGTGCTCAAAGTAGCGTGGGCTACGATGTGGGGCCATGTGTGAATGGCACCTCCAGCCCTGTTAAGAATGGACTCGCGTGCATACACGTTTTTTCGCAGTCGAGTATAGCCGGCGCTAATATGAGATCGTGAGGACGTTTCAGCTCTATCGTATGCCGTAAAAAAGAGAAAAAAAAACGCAGAGAAGGAATAAAGAAAAAAGAAAGCGGTAGGTGGTGTCCCGACCGACGGAATACGGGTCGTGAAGCACATTAGCGAAAACGCCGCTAGCGTCGGGAACGTGCGGCGTGCAAGAAACGAACTTCATTACGTCATGCGCCAGCGCCTCTCGGAGGAAAGTTGCCAGACGGTTGTGCAGCGTTTCGGTTAAGTGTTAAAACTTGTCGTTGGCTTGCTAGCAACTCGTAATATTGTAAGTAATTTATCGCAATAGTGGGGCGTGAGTGTAAATGTGCGAGTCTTTCTGGGGATGCCCAAGTTTCGCTAAATTACTCTACAATATGACCGGTTAAGTGTAAAACCACAACGTTTGCACCGCGCCCGATTCGGAAGGCGATCTCGCACGTCTTTCAATAAATGTGTTTTACTTTGGTCGGCTCTGTACGTTTCACTTCTTCGGGCATGTTAGTTTTGGGTTCATACGGGATTTCTTCGAACTTTTAAGTAAGCTCAACTTCATCGGACTTCAGCGAATGAATCCGACAGGCAGGCGATGGTAAACATAGGAGAGATGAATTGGGGAAAGCATAAGGGATACGAACCCAAAACCTTCAAATTACGAGTCCATTACATAATTCGAATAAGGTTATGGGTTCGTATCCAACCGGTGGAAAGGATGATTTCTCTTCCACTTTTTTCCCCCATAAGATGCGTCAGAATCATTAAAGGCAACAGCTGATGTCTCCCTTGATTTCCCTATACTCGCCATGGTGATGTAGTGGTTATACCTGCTCAACTGCTAACCGAAAGGTCGCGGGATCGAATACCAGTCTTGGCGGTCACACTTTCACTGCAGGCGAGAATGCCTGGGGCTCGTGTACTTAGATTTAGGTGCATGCACGTTAAGGAACCTCAGGCGGCCGGAATCTCGGAAACCCTCCACCATGGCGTCTCTCTTAATTATATGGTGGTGCCGGGACGTTAAACCCCAATAATTAATATTGGTCCTGTCCAACAACAACAACAAAAAAGATCCAATCCTTAGCGAAAATTCCCTCTTTTTTTGTTCCTTCATCCGACAATGCACTGTGGAAATTCTGCGGCGAAGCCACCGATAAAAAAACTGTCTACGTTTTTCCCAATACATTCAAATGCATAAGCTTACAGTCTATCGGCCCTGCATGCATGCCCACGCGTCATCGAAAAAACCCCAATCATCGCGTGACGTACAAGCATAAGAGTGTCGCTTCTATTGCCCGCGCGTTCCCTCCCTGTTCGATCTATAACTGCTGTAAAGAGCAAGAATAAGGACCCGACACGCAAGCTTCATCTGTCTATACTTTAATTTTCACGCCCCGTCCCCCGGAACACTCCTTACAGTCCGCCTAGGCGCTCAGTGGACGTCAGGCGCGATGAGAACGAAACACACACACACTCACACACACAAAAAAAAGAAACACGGAATATCCACAAAGTCAATGACCAAGAGTAGGCGAAGCAATTCGTTCGTTGTTACAATAGGTCACTCGGAACATTGACCACTCGCGCATGCATATGAATGACAAAGCGCTTTATACAAGGTTTATTGGTCATAAATGGTACGTTGGGTTGAGTTGTGAATTTCATCTTGCTTTCTATATTACCACTTCGTGGTATCGGATCTAGCCTCAAGTTGGCAAAGACGAGGTCTGTGCCCGTTCTGCTGGTGGGTGTTGGTTGTTTCCGGCCATACGAAATGCATCGTATAGAACATATCGAGACGTCGAATCAGCGTCATCAGGTCTACGGCGCTCGCCAACGCCGCCGACGGACAAGCCTCGATCTTAAGGGAGCTTCACCGCTAACACAAAACGTTAAAAAACATCCAATTTCCCGAGACCTCTTTTGCGAAGCTA
Source organism: Rhipicephalus microplus (assembly GCF_013339725.1). NCBI lineage: Eukaryota > Metazoa > Arthropoda > Arachnida > Ixodida > Ixodidae > Rhipicephalus > Rhipicephalus microplus. The sequence goes on from NW_023611001.1 coordinate 42,052, forward strand.
AGAGGAAATCTCTCGAGCGACTAGCTTCTTCCCAACGTGCTGACCAGAACTTCGTCTCCCAGGTGGCCTGTGGCTCACGCAGAGGACGTGATCCTTCCAGCGACTGGCTGTTTCCACGCATCACGCCGACGGACGATGCCAAGACGAGACTACGCCCCCGCTACCTCAGGGAGCCGGCCGAGAGCTACGAGACAAATCATCTCTATACAGGCCTGCCTCCTTCCAGGAGGGGAACATGACCAGTGATCCGTCAAGATTATCGTCCCGCGTTTAGCGATGGAAGTCGGGGCCGGTCGGTGTCTGCGGGGTGGTCACGTATAGATCAAGCAACGCATACGTGACAAGTCTTGAGGGCGATTCGCCTATAACCCTCAAAGTCTCTCGTAGTTCATCGTGGCGATTCTCTCGGTGCTTGGCGTTGGACGTGTGCGTCGATGCTGTTCTATATCGTTGTGGTATGGATGCTGTACCTAATTTTGTACGCGGCTTGTACGTGCGTGCTGCGCGGGGTGATCGTGGTTGCCCACGATTTCCAGGAACGACACGGAAAAGAAGTGTACTGCGGCGCGAGCTCTGTGGAAAGGCGAGAGATACGTGCGTCATGTCCCGCTGAACGAAATATTCGGACGTGTCGAGGTAGACGTCGGGATATTTCGTGCAGCCGTGCTGTGTGTACAGGCGGCATCATAATTTAAAGGACCACGCGACGCGAGAAAACACCCTGTGTTTTGGCAGACAGCCTTGAATTCGGATTACTTGCCTCTTCTCCAATGCGCTAACATGGACTGCACATTTCGACTGAAAGAAAACGAGAATTTCTGTGAAAATCTAAGTTTTCTCTGAGATGTGGTCTCTGAATTTTTTAGGCCGACCGTACATGGTGCCAGCAGGGGCATCACATTGTGAGCAGTACGTTTAAATAAAGCCTAAAGAACTAACGAAGGTAATTTTTGCTGTCGCTCTGCCCCTTCAACCCGTAACAGCTATCGTGCTTAATATATCAAAAAATCGTAGCATATCCACGGAGTCAATGATGATTGGTGGGGCAAAGCGTTCGTCAGCCCGTCCGTGCTCTCGTCCTTCCATTCGTTCTTGCTTCCGTCCATTTATGCATCCGTCCGTGTGTCCGGCCGTTCAACCATTCTTCCATCTGTCCGTTCATTCGTCCGTTCTTCCTTCTGTCAGCCCGCGCGTCTGTTGATGCAGCCGTCCCTCTGTCTGTCTGTCTGTCTGTCTGTCTGTCTGTCTGTCTGTCTGTCTGTCTGTCTGTCTGTCTGTCTGTCTGTCTGTCTGTCTGTCTGTCTGTCTGTCTGTCCGTCCGTCCGTCCGTCCGTTCGTCCATCCCTCTGTCTGTTTGACTGTGCATCCGTCAGTTCGTCCACCTGTATGTCCATCCGTCTATCTGGTGAACACTCCAAGTACAGCCATCTCACATCTTTTCATCATGTATTCATCATATACAGGTGCCGCCATCCAGCGGACATTCTAAGGACCGCTATTTCGGGTATGTGCCACCGGTGGTTACGCACTACAACGAGGGACGCATAAGCCACGCCATAAGAAGCTTCGCCCCTAAAATGAAACGAGAAAAAATTTAAATCCGGCCCTTCTGCATGTCAGTCGAATATTCTACTTGAGGGCTAGGATGATTTGCTTTCCTTTTTATCTACTGCATGTAAGTTTCCAGACTGGTCACAGTTTGAAACTCCTTCGCATAAAAAGACCCTACACAGGTCTCATGTCAAGCAAGGAATGGCGTTAACACATGTAATATAGCGTGGTAGAAAAGTAAAGAAAGAACCAGGTGTCACACAATGAGAATCGCGTAAGTAATCGGTCGTTCAATGCTTCAAACCCATATCAAGATGCTCAGTCATAATTCTTCATCTGCATCAGGCCAGCATCCAACAAAGCGCCTATTTTGCCTTAGAGGTCTACATAACGGGTAGTTCGCTCAAGCCGAGTGATGAATAATGGCATAGTGGGTGCTTCCATTTTTTCACAAAATTTATGCTGACCTATGGGCGCTATGCCAGGGCACCTGTATTGCTTGCCCGAAAAGCGGCTCACGAAAATTCATTCTCCCAGCTTTCTTTGTGACTGCTCCGAGTTACGTGTAGGCCTGGAGATATTTTCTTCACTTCTTTTTTTTGTGTGTGTGTCAGCGATTCCTCCATTGTTATTCGAACCACCACCCTCTCGGTTGCGAGCGGGAAGTTCTACCCGCAGGACAACCGGACCGTCATTGGAGGTGCGTGGAGAAGTTCCACTCCAGGATTTTTTTAAACCTCAAGCCTAATAATTTTGGACCATCTCCCCAAAGGGAACCTTGATGAGATGTCAAGCAGCAGCGGTGCGCGCGCCATTGACCCGGCTAAAATGGGCGTCGACGCGGGTCTTGCAAGAATGGTTTGAAGCGAAACTCGATGTAGCATTTACTCGAGTAAACGTTTCTTCGAAACGCAAAGATATGGGAGGCAGGTTGGGTTTCGTGTAAGTTTCATCGCAGATAAACGAGCCGAAAGACTGTTTCTCCTCTACGTGCGTCGAGCGTTGCGGGCAGTGGAGAGGGTGAAGCGAGATAGAAGTGTGTTGTGAGTGAGCGGTGGAGCAACGCCACCTAGGTGGGTTGCGAAGATCCGGCAGTGCTGTGGGTGAGGGAGAGATTGACGTCAACGCGCAGCTGCGATTTGACCTACTTGGCATCGTTCCAACAACTGCGGTGAGGGGAACGCGGTACGGCGCGTTGGCACGGAGACACTGGTGGACAGTGTTACACTGGCTAGTCAGATATGTTCGCATCTAAAAAAATCAACAATAAGAATCCCGGTGCGCTGTACGTTTCTGCTTGTTCAGCGACTCGGCCCTCTTCGTTACGAGCTGGACACCGTGCTCACTCGATTACCGAGTAGTGAATTGTGTTCAGTAGTTCCTTCGAACTGTACTTCAGGCGAGGTCTTCAAAAAAGTTAGGCTCCAGCATTGCACGTGTGAACATCGTTCCGCTTCAAAGTACGTGCTTCTTACTTTTTTTCCATCACCTCAAACCACTCACTGCCCGGGCTTGAGCGAGCCATGGACCTTGAACGTTCGGCTAGCAGGACGACACAACAAATGTGGTTCATAGGTTTTTCCAGCCATCACTTCTCCAAAGGCTAAAAAATTACAGCATATCCACCGAGTGAATGATGATGAGTGGGGCGCAGCGTCCGTGCATTCGATCGTTCGTCCGTGCGCCGTCCGTGCGCACCTCGTGATCCTGCCGATGAGCACAAGCTGCAGCTGCCTTCCGCACGCGGCGCTCCTCGTCGTCCATGGTCCGCCAAGCAGCACGATCCGGCAAGCGCACTCGTACGGCGACGATCCTGGAGAATGAGAGATGACGGGCTTCCCCGGCGGAGCCCCGCGCAGCAACTAATCGGAAAGCAGCTGCACCGCCAACGCCATCTAGCGTACCTTCACCAAACCGCCATATTGTACGCATGTCTACAGGACAGAACACTTTCTGAAACGAGACGAGAAATGGAATCCGTACAGCGCTGCTGGGTACAGAGAGTGGTCGATGACCGATGCCGCTAGAGGACCGGCCTGGTATCGCCATAAAGAGCTTTGCCCCTAAAACGGAAGCACAGGGAGGTTAGCCAGTTCTCAGATCGGCTGGTAACCTTGTGCTGGAGAAATGTGTTAGGGAAATAAAATATGATGGTAAAGAGATGTTACAAATAATAACGAGGAAAAAATAGTAATACATTAAACGATACTGCCTAAAGTCTTCCTCAGAGACTTGGTGTCTGTATGAAACGAAACAACACTCTCAAAGCTTTCCGTACCGAGGACGGTCTCGGTCAGTGTCGTTAAACCTTTCCTTCGACAATGGACGGTCGTCAAGTCTATAGAACACTTTCGTCGGTTCTTTACTTGGCGCACTTGAGCGAGGGCACTCACACAGAAGATGGGCGATTGTCTCCTCGCAGCTACAGTTATCACACGTCCGATTACCAGCCATTCCGATTCAAAATGAGTAAGCATTCCTGAAGACCACACCGACCGACAGGTGGCACAGGAGCGTCTCCTGGGCTCTAGTTATTCCCGAAAGAAGACGGGGCTGTAGGGGTTGCAGTTGTGAAGATGTGCGTTGGCGAATTCCACCTGGTTCCACTGTGCGAGTGTTAGTTCACGTGCAAGTGAACGAAGCGTTGTAGCGGCGTCCGTTCTTGATAACGGCACTGGAGAGTATCATGAGCAGATCGAGCGGCCTCATCTGCACGGTCATTTTCGTGGATACCGCAATGGCCCGTTGTCCACTGCAGGGGCGAAGCCAGAAATTTTTTCGGGGTAGAAAGGGGGGGGGGGGGGGTTCAGTCATGCTTAATGTACGTGCGAGCATTTGTATGTGGGCGTGTAGATCTGTGCAAGCAAAATTGAAAAAAATTCGGTGGAGGTAGATTTGAACTCCTCTCCCCGTACACTCGTTGGCTACGCCACTATCCACTGATTGGTTATGCTGCACTGTTTCTTTATAAGGTGATGAGGCAGTCTTGTGCCAGTGACTAACTTTTCGTTTGGTCCATGACGATATGGCGACATAATGCACTGGAGGCCAGCTTTAGAGTCGAAGAAGACTGACCACGCCTGTAGTGGTTCTTCAACTACGAACTCCAGAGAAGTACGGATGGCAGTGAGTTCTCTTGTCCTCCATGATGTAGAATTTTGTTTTTTTTTATTTCACGGAGACAGATTTCTTGGGGATAACCACTACCTTGCCGAACTCGTCAGAAGAAACTGAACGACCGCCCGTGCGTACATGTGCGGGCGTCCGCTGCGTTTTTCATGCAGAAACAGTAGTGTTGCCCCGCCGCTGTGGTCTAGTGGCTAAAGTACTCGGCTGCTGACCCGCAGGTCGCGGGATCGAATCCCGGCATCGGCGGCTGCACTTCCGATGGAGGCAGAAATGTTGAAGGCCCATGTGCTCAGATTTGGGTGCACGTTAAAGAACCCCAGGTGATGAAATTTCCGAAGCCCTCCACTACGTCGTCTCTCATAATCATATGGTGGCTTCGGGACGTTAAACCCCACGTATCAACAATAGTGTTGTTTGTTGTAGGGCCAATTGCGACGATTGTTTTTTTTTTCTTTTGGATTTTCAGAATGGTTATCAGGTCTTTAAGTTTATGTAGACACCGCAACGGTTACGGCGCTGTGTGCATGAAAATCGCGGGAATGACTGTGCGATGCGAGACAATGATACCGCTAAACTCATGAAGTTTAAAACGCTCAACTGCCTCTATGAGAAGACGTTTCGTTTTAGTGTTATACCGATTCTTATGGCAAAGGGATAAGCCATGTCTTTTTTTTTCTTTAGTATATTTCTCAAAAATGCCGTATCTGTATACACGAACACTTTGCTGTCGAAACTGAAAGATGTGAATCTGAAGCAAATAAAAGCACATGGTCGGAGCTATATAGCCAACTACACTGCGCACAATTGCCATTAATTCTTAGATTCGAGCTTATAAACGGCAACCGTTTTGGGTGGTGCAGCAATGTTTTTCGGGCTCTTTTTGACATATCAAACGTTTCCGGTAATGGGTGCGCGTGCGCAGTTCACAACCGGTATTACAATATGCACGCAAACATTACTGCGTATATAGCGCAACACCGCTAAAAAGTTCCATTGCTCAGCAGCTGACCGCCACATCGAAAGCCGAATCCTGATTAGACTTGCGTGAACACGTAAGGTCAAACAGGAGGCACTCGTCGATCATGTAGATATTCTAGTAACGAGAGACACAGAGACAGCACCCGTTGCTGGGCCTGCTGCTTCATATTGCCTTTCGCTGTTATCTTTTTCTTGTCAGCTGCCTGTGCGCCCAGGTCCCGTTGTCATTCATTTTTATGGATTATGGATTTTGCATATGTAGATTTGTTAGCGCTGATATCGCAAACGCGCACGTTAGCCGAGATGGATGGAAAGTGGATTCATGTTGTCGCTCGGCTCATGCGTTGGGGGGACGTTCCTGCTGTTTTGCTCGGATTAGTTCGCCTGAATGCCCAACTTTCTGAGACTCGTTGAATGCGATACGCATGACGCTTTCCTCTATTGCGACCACGCAGAAACATTGTTTGTTTTTCTGAATAGGTATCGCATCCCACACGCCTGCAGCAGCAATGGTACGGCGATCAAAGGCGTCCAGAATGTTGTATAGTTTCGGAATTCTTCGCGCTTGAACTTCGTGTGCACGGCAGGGGCTGTTTAACGACGTCACAACATCCGGAACTATGGACGCAGCTTTCAATAAGCGATGGCACACTGTGTATAAACGACGGTCTGATCCTCAATGATTGTAGTGGGATAATCAGTGTGAGCCGTGGAAGTGCCTCAGACGGGTGGCACTTCCACTGTTCACCCTCATTAACCCACTACGTTGTTTCCATCTGTCGGCTCCCATCTTGACTATGGATTTCCTTGATGATTGTGTCACACGTCAGCGAATGCAGTTGAGACCATTTTCTGGAGTGGAATTGGATTTAGTGTCACCGCGCAACAGCGATGTAAATAAAAAGCAACTACAGTATAAATCCTGGCAAACAGTTTTCAATACGATTCCTATAACTGTACTAAGATGGATCGTATACAATGATTCCCCTGCGTGTCCAAGCGATCGATCGACATACGCGCCTTCCAGTTTACTATTTCGACTAGTGAAATGCGTTAACAGCAACATGCACCACGCACGCTTTGGGACAGCTTCGCAAACGGAAACTTCCCGGGAACATCGCCACCGCCGCTGCCTGTATGTGGAAAGTTTCCAACAGGGGAGATCCGAGCCGCTTCTGGGAGAACCATTTGAAAACGAAGATCTCGTGCAGCAGCCTCGCGTGAGGTCAGGGTGGTTGCTTGCATGCATTCTCACACGTTGCAGTGGCATACCAGGAGGCAACACGGAGATGGATCAATTAACTGTTGTACCGTTCGAGCAGTACTGTTGTGTCGTTATAGGAGTTGCCACGGATGGGGGAAAAAAACTTTCCGTGATGTTTACCAGCAAATTATACCCCGCACCTGCTTTCCAGGCAGGTTCACAACGAAAGCTCCCGGAAGCATCGTCCCATTCTCCTGAATGTGGAAAGTTTCCATCTGCAGGGGAAGACCGGAGCTATACTACTGGGAGAACCATTTCGAACGAAGATCTCGTGTCGCAGCGTCATGCGATTCGCGCGTAGTCGGGGTGATTGCTCGCATTATCAGTCCTTCGCTGCGGCGTACCACAAGGCAAAACGTTGAGATACGTAAACTCTATACTGTGTACGAGCCAGCGCGCTGTCATTCGGAGTTGCCACGGATGCGTAAAAGTTTCGCGTTATCTCGAATCATAAAGGGTTGTCTCTGAGGTGGCTCATATTTGTACGTGCACCGAGTAGCGGTGCTTTCAGCGGCAGGCCATCTGCGGTCGCCTGCGACTCTGAAACCAAGCCTAATTGCTACACGCTACAAACGGAGCGACGTCATAGACGCGCGTGCCACAAGTCACGGGACGGTTGGGCGACGCGAGATGCGACGAGTTCGCAGACGCTCACGCGAGCCGCTATGAGGGCGGCGGCAGCTTGTTGCACGGCTGTGACGAAACACGAGCAGAGGCGCTCGCTGTTATAGACCATTATAGCACGTGCCTCGAGCGACTTGCGTCGGCTTTCTCGCCGCGACCTCGCCGTGGGATAATGCGACTAATTCCAGGTCGCGCGACGCTGCATGGGTAATTGCGCGTGTTTCTTGTTTCCTGCACGCTTGTTTCGTTTGTCGTTCATTTCTTCGTTACTGCAAGCTTGGTATCGTACTTACCGCGCTTTCACTTGCGTATCGTCTCGTACTCTTGATTGTCGCGCCACTGAGTGAGAGAGAAAGATTCGTAGTGTCTTTTTTTTTTCTAATGGTTTGCTCGGCCTCGCACGCGCCGACATTCTATAACGAGAGAAAAAAAAAACGCACACGCGACCGTAGACAAGACGTGCATTTCTCTCTCTCTCTCTCTCTCTCTCTCTCTCTCTCTCTCTGTGTGTGTGTGTGTGTGTGTGTGTGTGTGTGTGTGTGTGTGTGTGTGTGTGTGTGTGTGTGTGTGTGTGTGTGTGTGTGTGTGTGTGTGTGTGTGTGTGTGTGTGTGTGTGTGTGTGTGTGTGTGTGTGTGTGTGTGTGTGTGTGTGTGTGTGTGTGTGCGTGTGTGTGTGTGTGTGTGTGCCCACCCACCCACACACGCACACACACGTTTTAACCTATACCTATACATATGCGATGAACATGTTAGAAAGATGCGGCACGGTTTCGGAACGACTAAGCGTAAATTTAGTTCTAGTAAAGACGAAAGATAAAGAAACAGCCTACAACAGTATCGAAGGAGCAAACAAGGGCGAACGGGCACTTTAAGGAACTGCGATGCGAGTTTTCGGTATACCGGTGGGTGGAGTTCTAACGTTTGTGCTTCTACATCGGTATTGCATTTTTGTTAGCTGACCGATATTCAGGACGCCGGGTCTCGAACTGAATATTCTCCTTCTAACAGCTACACATTTGGTCTCCCTTTCACGCGCAAGTCAATCTTCCAATTCCACTTCGTGTTGGAAGCTATTCCGATTTATCGCAGTTGTGGGCAACGTTTTCGAGGCGGAGCCCCACCGCGGTGGTCTAGTGGCTAAGGTACTCGGCTGCTGACCAGCAGGTCGCGGGCTCAAATCCCGGCTGCGGCGGCTGCATTTCCGATGGAGGCGGAAATGTTGTAAGCCCCTGTGCTCAGATTTGGGTGCACGGTAACGAACCCCAGGTGGTTGAAATTTCGGAGCCCTCCGCTACGACGTCTCTCATAAACATATGGTGGGCAAACCCCACATATCGATCAATCTTTTTGAGGCGGAGGACCGAGTTGCATGAGACTGACACGGCGGAAGCCGCACAGAAATCGGGGAGAGGTGGTCAGGCAAAGAGAGAGAGAAACAAATTCGGTACATTGACAATAATTTTCAAAATCTGAATAGAAATTATGCCATCTGGAAGTGGTCTTTCCTTGTTTCTGCTGTATACACTCTTTCGAGGTCAAGACTGTAATGTCGACCTTCGGACAGGAAGTCGCAGGGGTATTGGTCGGAGTGGGGGGGGGGGGGGGGGGTTCGCTTCGTGGGTGACCCGTAATATTATGCGGCCCCCTTATTTGTAGAATTACGGAAGGCAAAAGTCTCATATTCCAGCGGAAGTTTGAAACTTCGACGCGACGAGCTCTTACGTCACGTCCGGCCGTTCCAGGGCACCACCGCGGTGGCGGTGCAAAGTTCACGCGAAGGAGCAACTATACGCGTTGTATAAGTAAAGCAGGCACCACTTCATGGCGAGGCAACAGGACCATCACACCTGGCTGCCCTCGCTGTCAATACCTGGCTGGCGAGGCAACAGGACAATCACATCAATACCTGGCTGCCCTCGCTGTCATAATCGTGATAATTAGCCTGACTACGCCCCCAGCTGGGCTCTCCCATATCTGTCTCTCCCAGGTTTGTCGAATCAAGCCGGTGCTGCGCTTGGCGGTGACCATGCAACCTCAGCAATTAGCTAATCTGATCTGCTCACTTAACTTTCTTCTGTTTCTATAGCCGCGCTTGCCCTTGGACTTCAGTGTTACAATTAATGAGCGTCGGTTTACCTCGCGTTCCCGTCCACGCCCTGTCTATGCACATTTCTTCTGTTCCCACTGAGATACCAGAATAAGGTTTAAGAGCAGTTTTACATTACGCTCATAACGCGCTCCTTCAACAATTCGAACAAGACGGCCTGATAGTGCCATTGGACTCGCTTGTTTCGCTGTGCTGCTCAGCTTCGTCTTACCCAAGAAGCTGGCGATTTGTGTGCGCGTGTTTAAGGACCAATCAGAAAAGCAGGAAGATTGAGTTATATACGTTTGACGCCCAATGATGGGTGTGACATTTTTCTACATCAGTCAGCCAATACTATTCACCACCAGCTAATGCTAGCCAGCAATTAGGCGGTATTGGTACATCTCGATTAAGTACGGCACCTAGCCGAGCAAGGCCTCTGTCCGAGACGAGGCGATGCTCGGCTAGGTGCCGTACTTAATTGCTTGACGGGGTACTTGCTGCAGTTATTTACCTTTCTTTGAATATCCGTTTCGTTAACGCGTCCCACTGCGCGTTTACCTCGAGGTGATGATGCAACGTTGCATCACACAACGCGTTTCTGGCCACATTCTCGAGCCGTATGCCGCGGGGAAGTGAAAACCGTGACGGAAGAAGACGTAATCTAGGTGATATATTTATTGTTGAGGCAGGCATGCTTCTTCTGATTCCATAAATGCCATTGCGTATGCCAGTTCTCTAATGAGACTTCTTGTCAACCAAAGAAAGTATGGAAGAGATACGAGGCGCGTCCTTCCACGCTGAACGTCCAAGCCATTTTGGTGACCATCTCAAACATTTTTCAAAAGAAAAAGAATTGTACTGATTTGTCACACTGGAAAGAATTGATTGGTATAATATTTCGGAGAGGAACAAATTTTGGTCACGTGGGTACTTTCAGAACTGCACAGAATGCCGTGTGAGGTATGTTTTTTCTGAAAATTTTATTGAGAGTATCGTTTCTCGTTTTAATAAGAAACTCAGTTCACATTAAGCGAGTGCGTTCCTGTAGGGTGTTGGAAAATTAATAGCACTACGGCTTTTTTTTCTGTCATATATGCCTCCTAAAATCATGTTAAAATGTATTTTTTTTCGCTTGTTCATACGTGCTACGTATGAACATCTGAGTAAGGAATAATTAATTCGTGGAAAGCTTATTTTGCGATAAAAACATTTTCAAATCACCGAGAGGCTTCTAAATCATAATGAAAAAACCGAGTACGAGCAGATCTTCATTTTGGTCCACATGGAGACGCAGTTCGCACTACAAGGGGCTTTTATCTCAATTGAAAGCAAAGTTCTCTCATGACAAGTTTTGTCAGTCCGTACATCGCTTGTGTAAAGGAAGAAATAATTGTTTGAAGTTCGCCATTGACAAACCATCACCCCGGTAGTTCATACGGCAGCTTCCTCTGTGAAGCTCCTAGGTACAACAGCACAAACGTAACAAAAAATAAGGGAGCCATATATAGACGGAGTGTTGACTTAAAGTGGCGGTTCATTTTTGGGTCAACTTGTGTATTTATGAAAATCATCGGTATCCGAGAAGATATCAGAATGATTGGTTACTGAACTTCCGTATTGAAGTTCCTCATTACCGTCAATGGAGGAAACCGTAAATTAATTTCTTAATTAAAAAAACAATATAGAAATAAGACTTGCTACTTGCTCCCGGTTCTGCTGTCGGCGCTGTTCTTCGACAGTTGTCTCCTGTTACGGAGTTCATGCGATCCCTGCAGCCTGTACCAATGTGGTATATAGTTAATAAATGAAACTGCTGGTCGCGATGTCGGCGGCAGGACTGCCACGGAATTAGCGACGTCTCTGGCGGAACAGCCAATGGCGAGTGTGCACGGGCACAACGTATAGAGAGTGATGGAACTGACGGCACGCAGCCAATGAAAAAGGTTTGGCGTGACGAAAATGAACGCATTTTTTGTTTGGCCTAACCGTACACAGCTTACGCTGTAAAACTAAAATTGCCGTTTTGGTTTGGCCACTCCTTTTCAAGTCGTAGAATTTCCTCGCCGAATAGAATATAGTTCGACACGTCATGCGCAGATGACTAGAATACGTTCGTTAGGGAAGGAAGTAATGTTACCAAAATATATTTATTCCTAATTGTTTAATGTTAAGAACATAGTAATAATGAATTTATAATATTAAATATAATTATAATATATTATTTTAATAATAATGGCCTTATATTAAATACTTATTAATTTATTATCGATAATAATATTCTTAATAGCTTGCTTAAATCCTGACAATGCACAGTCCCCTTGAACGAAAATTCTGATCACGTGATCAATATATTAATAGAGGCGATAGTAAACGACAAGGCGGCCATATAGTTTAGGTAAGGGGCGCTCATATTGAAAGACTGCGTAGTGCATGACATTGGGGAAAAATAAGGGGGGGGGGGGGGGTAGAAGGGGTATCGTCATGAATTTAGTGAGTCCTTGGTGGTGGATAAAACACGGCGGCCATCTGCGTTCTCAACCAAATCCGGCGCTCACAGTAAACAAGAGAAACGCCTTCGAGATTTATGGCTGGGACTCGTATCAGACTGTCATCTAAGCCGAGGGTTGGGACCCACCTCTCAAGATGAAGTTGATTGGGGACAGCATTAATCGGTGCTATAGTAGCGGATAGCCAATACTACAACAGACGGTAACCACGATTGTTTAGCAGTTAGTAAAAAAAATAGCCAATCACTTGCCAACATCGCGAGTTAGAGCATGCTATCCGGTGCATTAGCCAACGCAATCCATCTCTTAGCCAACGCTGGTAAACACGACGCGACGCTGGTTGTGTGCGAGAAATTGCGGTAGATAGAGTTGGCTGGCTACGATCTCGGGCATAATCGTCAGCCGTCTACAAAAGTGGGTCGAAACGTCTGATTACGTTCAAAGAGAAAGCCCTCATAATTGTAGTTCACGCTTAGTACATCATTAATTAAAATAAACAAACAAACAAAAAATACACGGAAGTCAGAACGCGGAAGTACAACGGGACCAACGAAAATCGCTGCCACGTGACCAAAACGTAATGACCGATGTTCGAACGTCGTTCCTCATTGCATACAGCCTATTTAACGAAAGGAATAGGACGCAGACGAGACGTATACAAGGAGGAACTGGACGAACGTCTACTAACAGCTGATTTTATTCGAAGAAAAAGGGGGATACATATAGGCAAGATATATCATCTCGTACATATTTTATCCATTTTAAAGAACGCCTCATGATTAGCGCTGACGAAATGGTTGCCTATATGTATCCCCCCCTTTTTTTTTTCTTCGAATAAAATCCGTTCCTTCTTGTGTCCGTCTCGTTTGCGCCTAATTTTTTTCCCCGGTAAATATGCACCGACTAGCCCAACAAAAAGTTTTTCATACAGTGTATGTTTCACTAAAACCGGGAGCGTCGTTATGACAGAACTGTCTTATCGTCATGCTAATAGGCATTTGCATTCTTCTTTTAATTAAAGCTGCTTCCACGATATTACGGCGTGACAGTGGACAGAAAAGAATACCTGAAGCATGTCGGTCTGTTTCGCTACCATTCTACGCTCTCGTTCTCTTCGGTGAACGCATTTTAGAAACGGCTCAGCAGAATCCAAGCGTCTGCGAAGCCGTCAAACGATAGGGTTTGACGTATTCATAACTATACACTGTTGTATCTCTTGTCATTAACTTTGCTTCTCCCTCTCCTCTTCCCCAGTGCAGGGTAGCCTACCGGGGCTCAGCCGTGGTTAACCTCCCTGCCTTTCTCCTTATGTTTTCTATCTCGCTCTGTATCTCTCTCTCTCACGTCATCGGAAAAGCTAGCAAGACTGTAATTGTCTTCGTGGGCACCGATGCGAGTATGGTCTCTGAGACTTTAAAGATGGGAAGAAGACAAAAGCGCGGATTCGGTGAATACACAGCTGGAAGAAGAAACTGTTTTGCCGCACGGGATCAAAATCTGACGACACAACTCGTTCTGGGAGTTCAACTACCTACAGAGGGCGACAGACCATCACCGAGTGCCTTAGATTTGGCACAAACAGCAGACGCTATATATCTTGGTGCTTTGTGTGTATGTATCGTAGTTATAAAAACGGTTCTTTCCTTCATGCCAAGAGAGAAGTGTGTCCCGCATTTCTGGTTATTATGTACTGTAGCCGCTTCGACAGCCTCGCCCAACAAAGGCTTGTCAAAAGTTCCTTATCAGGCAATTAGTATACAGACCATTACACTGTCCTGGGATTTACTATAAAGGTGATCTACTCCTTGCCATTATACGATTGAGAACACGTCTTCACACTCTAAATGTAAGGCTTACCGCATGTGACTGTTTTGTGCACTGTTGTTGTGCATCGGCTTCATCCAATGAAATAGGCAGTGACCGACCTAGAGTTTCCAGCTAAAATCGCGAGAGGGCACCGCTGTATCGTTTCTTTAGCGCCACAAAGCTCGTTCTTTTTTTTTTTTTTTTACGCGATGCGTTTGTCTGATTCAACGTCGTCTTCAAAGGCTTACTGTGTTGCTGGTTTATTCACTTTTTCCACGTTTGCGTTAATTCGCCTGAATTTTGAAACGACATCCGACTGTCGCAAACGCACAAGGTAGGCAAGCATGGCAACGTTTTTCATGTATATATGCTTACTATACCACGGAAGCATAATGACTGCGAATCGTAGCAGAATAAAGTTCTATTTCGTTTAGTGTGATCAGTTTGCGCGGATACGTACAATGGCCATACAAAATCACCGGTGGAACAAAGTAACTGAGGTGAATCCGGAGGCAAATCCGTGCACTAATTGAGGCATTACCGAGCTCGTAGAAAGTCAGAGCTTCTCGATGTCGCCCTCATGTGTGTTTCCTTTGTCTTCGTTTCTTCGCACTGCACATAATTAGTAAATAACAGAACGGACGGCCGAGCTATTTCATATAGATTCATACTGAATTGATTTGTACAGCGCAAAATACGAGGCGGAAGACAAAGGAGCACTCACGATGAGGAACAGCGCTGTCCGTGTGTGCTTCTATCTTCCGTCTTGTATTTCGGGCTGTGCGAATCAATTCACTATAGACATACTTCGTGTATATCATTTCGTGATATCATCATTGTTATCGTCATCCTAACTTTGCCCACTGCCGCGCGAAGTCACCTCTCACGTTGCGCCAATCAATCCGGTATTAGCATAATCAGTATAAGCATATGTAGTATATATTCTTTCAGCCGAGGTATTTCCATATTTGCAACACCTACTATTTTAGATTGATTGTTGACGGACGGATAGCAAAAAGGATGTAACAATGCAAGAAAGTTAGTAACTGCTGCAGTTACTACCTACTTGTTTGTAGAGTGCCCTGGGTACTAGAGAGATATTGGCTAAACTCGCCATCTTACTACGTATTTGATTCCTATTGCTGTCTACTAGTCTATTAGTAAACAGTAGTAAACAGGTAGCAAATATTTAGTAACAGTTGCACCTAGTTACTGCGTGCTAACGTAGGTAGTTAACAGGTAGGAAGAAGTTCGTTATAATGGCCTAAGAAAAGTAGAAAGTGCGGCAGTTCCTATTGCTACCTTTTTTACTAACTTCCTTTTTTTAAGAGTACAGTGGCCGAAGAGCCGTACAAGTAGTCCTCGTCGACACTAACACGAGTGCTTCCCACAACAACCTTTTTCTTATTTCTTGCAGGAAACACTTGTAGGAAGGGCAGCGTTCGTTCAACGAATATCGGAAAACGCCGAACGAGAGAATTTAGCTGGGATGCTGGAAGCTGAAGGGGATTTCCCGCACTGGCAGCGGCGGACGTCGACGCCCGCAGGCTCGTTCATTTAAGCACACCCATCGAAAAAAAAAGAAAGTCACGTGACGTGAAAGCAACTACGCACGAACGACGGGCGCGCGAAATTGCGCAGTCGTGGAGCGTAAAGTTGGATGCATCGTTGTGGGTGCATCCAACTTTAATCGCTTAAAGGAACACTAAATAAATAAAAAACAACGACTTGGCTGGGATTGGCGAGCTGCACTCCGAGAATTTTTATTCATTATGACGGTGAACAAAACCACGGAAAGTACAAGGGGCATTATCATGGGTCGGCTAAAACATTATGGAGCTCACTACTCATTCAGTCAATATTTTCGCGCTTAGAACTCACTTGGACTCAGGCTCACGAAAATACAGGGTGTCCCAGGTAACTTTAGGAAAAGCCTTTTCTGTTTTAGTACAACTTAAACTGAAATGCCGCTGTAGAGAAGGCTACGCTGTTGATCAGTGTTGTCGCAGGTTCGATTCCAGCCAGCGACGTTCTTAATCCTGCGGATAAAAAAAAATTCTCAGGTTTTTCTTATTAAAGTGCGTTAACTTACGGATGTTACATCTATTTACGTACCCGCCATGGTGGTGTAGCTTTTACAATGCCTTAATGCTGACCCACAGGTCGCGGGATCGAATTCCGGCTGCGCCGGTCGCATTTTCGATGGAGACGAAACTTGAGGCCCGCGTGCTTAGATTTCGGTGCGCATTATTAAAGAACATTAGATGGTTCGAAAGTTTTTGAGGCCTCTCACAATCACATCTTGTCTCTCACAATCACATCTCACGGCGTCTCTCACAGTCGCATCTTGTTTTGGGGACGTAAAATCCCATATATTATCGTTAGATCTATTTACGCTTTCGAGATTATGTGTTTATTTTATTCGTATTTATCATCTTATCGATCGGTACGCATTCCTCATCCGAAGACGTGGAAGCTACGTCCGCACCAACGCTGGCGCGTGATTTTTGTTTTTTCGATAAGCAGTGATTCTCGTGCAAGCTGTGCGTTAGGAGTGCTTTACAGGGGCCACCCATGCGTTGAAAGAATGTAATGCGCTTGGCACTCTCGCTATTGGCGTGTTCGGGAACAATTATCCGCGCCACAGATCGCAATTTAGCCACTTCCGTCACGGTTAACTTGTGCTAATCTTTTTTTTCCATTGCGACTGTGTGGTTTATTAGCCTGTACCATGAATAAAGAATGAAGGGGGAGAGCACACATGCTTCTCGAGCTCAATAACACCTTTTAATAGATCACTTATTTGCATTCAATACTGATCTTTGATTGTGTTTCTTTGCGAAATGTTATTGTTTATTTGTAATGATATGTGGGGTTTAACGTCCCAAAACCACCATATGATTATGAGAGACGCCGTAGTGGAGGGCTCCGGAAATTTCGACCACCTGGGGTTCTTTAACGTGCACCCAAATCTGAGTACACGGGCCTACAACATTTCCGCCTCCATCGGAAATGCAGCCGCCGCTATTGTTTATTTGTAAAATGTTACTACTTATTTGTGAAATGCTATTGTTTCTGCATTATAATTCTAGTTTTCCTTTTCAATTGCTGTATTCCTGAAATGTGATTGTACTTCACTCCTTATAACCTCCCCCCCCCCCCTATGTAATGCCTTCCAGGCACTTAGCGTATCCAAATAGATAAATAAATAAATTAATTAAAAATAAGATAGAACGAAACACAACATCGACAGAACCAAGCAACTATACTTGCTCCTACTTGCTTTTCTTATCCTCAAATTTTCATTTTCTTTCTCGCGGATTATGTTGAATGAAGTCAAGTTAGTGAATGTGGGATGTTTTCAAGACCGAATACCGGGCACTACTGGACGCCGAAACCGATTCTCCCTTCACGTATAACGTACACATCTATGTGTCCTTCTGAGCAACGAAAATGGTCGTAGCAAAATGCTTTCGTACAACCGGTTTCGAGGTAGCTGCACCAAACTACCGGCTCACAACGTCTAGTAGAGAGCGCTCGTTTAACGGGAAAAAGGTGCGGGTTCGTGTCACTGCAACGCACGAGTCTGCGGTTGCCCACGTGCGCGTGTTCTTTGTCCGTTTCGTTTCTTTCGAATTGACGCCCACAGGGGGAGGCGACAGCTTAACAAAGCGGGCGATGGTAAAGAAGGGGAATTCCCTTTATTTTTTTTTTCCTTTTATACTGCGTTGCAGTACAGTAACACGTGACTCGATGGGGTATTTCCAAACGTGCGCATAAAACGATTGGGCAGGAACGAGATAAAACAAAGAACGTTAAAACATCAAAGCAAGGATGGTCGAAAACATGAAAGACAGATTAGAAAAAAGAGAAATAAATATAGAAAGAGTGATAGAGAAAAAGAAAGAGCTCAGGACTACATTTCAGTGGACGCAGCGTATAGATAGCAGTGGAGCGCTTAAAAACACAGTTTTGAAGCAACGTCATGAACAAATATGACCTGTAGGCAGAGAGAGAGAAGGCGGGCTTCAGCATTGGTAAGTTATACATAAATAAATAAATAAATAAATAAATAAATAAATAAATAAATTAGTTATTTACATTTTTTCTGTAGGCGCGGCAGATACTGCGAGTTAGCAAAAAAAGTGAAAAATGCGGAACTCTTTCGGAATCCCTCATGTTACGCGCTTAGGGCTTACTCAAACTGACCAAAAGTTTTTCCGGGCTCAGACTTACTAAAATTTTACTCAAAAGAAGTTGCTCGGACCCATACTGACCAAAATATTGCTCACCCGGACTCGTGACTCCACCCGAGTCTTACTTGTTATGAGTGAGCTGGCTCATGAGGTAGTTTAACGACCTATGTATCACCAGTTTATCACCAATGTACCAGTGTGCTGTCCTATGGGCTGTCCAAGAATCAACTTTGCTATTTAGGGGTAACACGTGGTAGCGATAGGTTGAATAATCCGCATCACTTTTCGGTTTTGAATACGATTGACCCCTTTATTTCATTTACTTGAATAGATATTAGTATAAATACGAATTCGAATAATAAAAAAACGTGTGTTGAAGTTTTAGCGTTTGCATGTGTCGTATTCTTTCAGGGACTTTTTAGAGAAGTTTTTGCGCTAAAAAGAAATCAAGGTTACCTAATAAAGACAAAACAGAGAGAGAGAGAATGACAAGTGAGGTAACCTAGAACGCGACCTTGACTGTGACCCTTATGTTCCTTCTCTCCTTACAAAAACAAATAAACGAGCAAGCAAACAAACAAAGAAACAAAGAAACTTTAAGCCCACGAGGCCGACTCTGTACAGTTTTCTTTTTATTATTATTCTTTACTCCGATTGACAATCACTCCACGTCTTCCCACAGACGGCACAAGAAGTTCGGGACTTGTTTATTCACAAGCTGTTTGAGCGAGCGGCGTACGCAAGCAACTCGCGTCTTCAACGAGCCACGCGTCTCTGAGGCCACTCAGTGACGTGACCACACTACGCTGGCCTCCTCGTCTGCTCAGACAATTCCCTCACTATTCAGTCTGCGCCTAACTCGGCTCCTTGTGTGTGCTAAGTATTTAGACGTGTCAGCTATTCAGCTTGCGCCTAACTCGGCCACTCAGCTGTGCTAAGTATTTAGACGAGCTTAATTCATGCCACGGCCTTGACCCGGTTTCGCTATAACTAATAGACTTGCGCAAGTGGATGTAGACCAATAGTAGTGGTGTATACCACCGCTGACGACTGTGACGTCATTTGCGCGCGCTCTCTCTGTTTTCCTTTATTCACTCATAACTTTTCACTATTCCTCACTCCTATCTCAAGTGAAGGCTAGCATACTGGTTTTCCTGAACTATTTAACCGTCCTGCCTCTCCACTTTGACCTATTGAATTGATGGTGCTATTGCCCTGACTTTACTTGGTCGCCTAGTGCCGTTACAGGTTCTCCTTCTGATTCATTCATTTACACACCCTTCTTCCTCACAACTTGAGGATAGCAAACCGGAAGTTTTCTCTGCTCACTTCCCCATCTTTTCTTTGGCTTTGTCTTTCACCTTGCCTTTCAAAAAAAGCAACGGCAATCAAGTCAGGATGTAAAGAAAATTACACTGCTACGACCTAGCTAAACGTGAATAATAATATTGTAAAAACTAACCATTCAGAAAGACATGTTTTTCATCATAAATGTCATTTAGAACTCCCTCGTGCCATTTATGCTAGTATAAGCTCTGATTTCCACTTTCCAATAAGGAAAAAATCACGCGTAAACGTATAGCCACCTTTTCAAAATTGCCCCGCCGCGGTGGTCTAGTGGCTAAGGTACTCGGCTGCTGACCCGCAGGGCGCGGGTTCGAATCCCGGCTGCGGCGGCTGCATTTCCGATGGAGGCGGAAATGTTGTAGGCCCGTGTGCTCAGATTTGGGTGCACGTTAAAGAACCCCAGGTGGTCTAAATTTCCGGAGCCCTCCACTACGGCGTCTCTCATAATCATAGAGTGGTTTTGGGACGTTAAACCCCACATATCAATCAATCAACCTTTTCAAAATTACCAGAACATGCAATATTTGTAGATTGGCGGGTTGCCTGTTTCGTTATTTTAACGCATGCGATCGCTCTTCAGATCTCAGATTAGGTATTGAGCGGAAAATTCTTACATCAAAATCTGCGTACCTTTGTGAAACGTTCAGCGAGTCATTGCTTTAGCTCCGAACGAAGCAGCATAGAACACATGCTACAGTCAGTCTACGATGACTAGGTACTTGTAATGTCGTCAGCATAACATTTTCGAGTAGTCATTCATTCATTCATTCATTCATTCAACAGTTCGAACGGTTGAGATCGCCATAACAGCACCTTATCTTATGCATGTCGTATGTCAATTTACCAGCTTCAGCTCATAGAGTGTAGTTGGGCTTCTCCCTAAGGAGAGCTGTATGAGAAGAAGCACGCTTCAAAGGGGGCTGCGCGCTACCTTTGTGCAGACACGCTTGAAGTCTTGAAAAACTGTTAAGCAAAATGCGGAACTACACTGGGGCCTACGCTGCGAACGTTTGCGTTCTTTTTATCGCGGCATTCCGCTGTACCGGGTGTGACGTCACGAGTTCAAATCCCTGCTTTCCGTGGGTACAGCTCGGATTCGGCTAGTGACATCGAAATTTGAACACGCGTGATGGATTGGGAATCAATCGATGATTTTGCTCGTGTTAATCAGTGGTTTCACTACTTTGTTGGATATTCCAGCATTAGTAAGATCGACCCGACCTTATATTAACTCGTCATGATGCACAAGTGGTACTATTTTAGTTTTCCAACTACGTCACGTAATTATAAGAATGAATAAACTGGCTTTGATTCTGACATGCCGTCAACAAGATTAGGACAGTACGTGAAGGACGCGCTTACAATGGTCTTGAAGTTGTGACATCATACGAAAATTTTTAAAGGATTCCACTTCTGAGTCAGAATAAATAAATAACACCATACTGATTCCAAGGTTTGGTACTTCAACAAGCTTAGAACTTGAAAAAACAATAATTCTATTTAACGAATATGAACGTCTGAATATGAAATATAACTAGTAACCAATGAGCTTTATTTATTGAATCAAGCAAACTTAACCGAGTTCTGGACCAAGGACGGTTATGACAAGTTATTTCTCCTTTATGTCCGTTTAAAGTTGAAATTAGTCAGCTAAACCTTGCACGGCGCTAAATAAACTAATAAAATTGCCCCTCCACAATGGTCTAGTGGATATGGTGCTCTGCCGCTGACCCGCAAGTCATGAGATCGAATCCCGGCGGCGGCGGCTGCATTTTCGATGAAGGCAAAAATGATGTAGGCCCGTGCGCTCTGATTTTGGCGCACGTTAAAAAAAAACCCAGGTGGTCGAAATTTCCGGAGCCTTTCACTGCGGCATCTTTCATAATCATATGGTTGTTTTGGGACGTTAAACCCCACAAATCAGTCAATCAAAATTTAATGAAATTGTTATACACCACACTTAGAAGGCAACGCGAGCTTTCTAAACCGAACAAGTTTATTAAGCGTTCTTACGGCCTAAATACTAAACTTTTTGAAAACACCGTGAACGTCGAGTTGCTCTCGCTACTTGAATGTCCACGCTTAGTTTGGGAACAAGGTTTTTCACTTTGTTGGTCATTGCACGCAACAGAGCGAAGTAAGAAAGGTCGAAGTCTGTCGTTGAAATTCACAGACAATTCTCGGCCGGTTAGGGACGAAACTAAATGTAATATCAAGCCCCTTCTCGCTGTCTCCCATATGGAACGCTCATGCCGCCAGCCCATATTTATGAGAAAACATGGGGCTAACATCCGCTTAAACATTCGTCACAAGCAGGAACCGGAGACAGTCAATCCGTTGATGGAATAAGAAATGCGCACGCGCTGTCCACGAAGCCAGCGTGCATACATGCGACACTCAAATCGCCAAGCTGCATAATCTCCACCAATGCACGTGTGCATCTCTATGCCGTCATCAATTTCTGAGCAGCCATCCCCTTCCGAACAAGGCGCATGACGATTACGCTGGCATTTTTCTATGACAGTGCATGCATGCTTGCGCCGTGTAGCTCTTTTTTTTTTCGCCGCGTAATGTCTTATTCAGCGCTTCCTGCAGAGCGTCCGGGCGTTCTCGCGTGATAGGAAATGGAGTCCAACGGAGTCTAATGTCGTTATATGGAGTCCAATACCTCTATCGGACGTGGCCTTGATAGAGAGTTTCGGCTCTCACGTACATGACGTACCGCGGCTTACGAAGATCGGAATACTTTGTAGAATACTAAAAACGCGCATTTGCGAAATTCGCCACCTACGGTTTATGGGACACCGAAAGAACACTTTATGGAATTCGAAATAATTGAGCACTACCGTACACAGAGAAGCGATGTAATTCCAGTTGAACCTCCTTATAAGAGGCATGTTCCGGGCAGCATTTGTCGTTTTTTATGTGACGTGTCTCTTAAAAGCAGGGTACTTCATGTGTATTTTTTTATCAAACCGTATTTTACTGTGGGCAAACTGGTGTTCCTTATAACCATCTGTCTCTTATATCAGTGTCTCTTATAAAGGAGGTTTGACTGTATAGCTTCAATAAATGTACACGTTCCACATTATTTCCAGATCGCGAAACACCGAAACAATAGTTATAGAACATTGAGATAGTTGACGGACTATCAAACTTTTATATGAAGTGTATAACATGGCTGGGATATGAGTTGATGTATTACCACAACACCAGTTAGTGAAACAGCAAGAGTACAGTTCACAGAACAATCAGTGCTTCTTTCTCGGCAAATTGTTTCGTAATAAAGCAAAGAAGTACCGGAGTGAACACACACACACAAGAGAAACGAAAAGCACGCACAAGCGACGTTTGCGTGTAGTGGTTATGGCGCTTGGCTGCTGACCGGAAGGTCGCGAGTCCGACGCCGACCGCGCCGATCGTGTTTCGATAGCGGCGAGATGCTCCAAAAGCCCGTGTAATGTGCGATGTCAGTTGCACACTGACCCCCGTATTCACAAACGCTGTTCGACTCGACTTTCACCCCTCACTTGACAAAGTTGAGTGCTGCGCCACAGGTCGGCTCAAAATGACGCTGCGCTACTTGAGAATCGGAGCAGATTATTGCTGATATGCAGTGACTTGACGTGCCTAGAGATGGCGCTCCCACCGGCTTTCTCAAGTGAAGGTGAAGCGTTGAGTGGAGGGACATTTTAGAATACGGGGGTGAAGAACACAAGACGGTTAAAATTTTTGGAGCCCTCCTTTAGGGCATGTCTCTTAATCGCGTCATGGTTTTGGTAAGTTAAACCGCAGATATTTTTATTCATTATAAGTGTTGTGTGTTTAGTTATCAGTATATAGAGCAAGAAAAATGGGTTTCCGAATACTTAACGCAAATAAAACGGAAGAAAACTTTATGCATTACAGGAACTTAAATTTTGGAACGCTTAACATACGGTCTACAGATTAAAAAGACAGTTTACTGATTACTGAACCTACAGGAAATATAATGCGGCTAAAATAAAACGTTTGTGTATCACCCTAAGAACAGTTTGCGAAACATTTAGAGCGCAGTTACACCTTAAAGAATGCAGAATGCACCCCTCAGAGAAGAAATCTCGGACTATATAGAACTTCAATAATGCGGAAACTGATGCTTTCGAACCACCGAAAGTACATTTTACAAAATAAATAACCTACAGGTAGTGCAATATAAACGGAACGAAAGTTGACGAAGATCCGAATCGCCCAGCAAAGACAGCAACAGCAGCCGCACCACCGGTAGTCACGCACCCCAACGGCTTCGTAAACCTTATGCGTTAGAAGCGATTTTGCTGTTGTTGGTGATGAAGCGAAAAGAAAGTGTGCACTGTACCATAAGTGACATGGATTCTTTGAAAACGCACGTGGTTTTACAATATACTGGACGGAAATAGAATAAAACCACAGAAGCTTGAGCTGCATGGCAAGGATTTGTCATAATCCTTCATCACAAATCCTCCTCCGCTATGATCTTCATGTGTCGTAGGCGCTACGGAAGACAGCCGGCGCGTTTACTCTGTGCTTAAATAAAGTTGTTTCTCTCTCTCTCTTTCTCTCTTCTGTGCTTGAACCGCGACCATCGGCTGCCTTTACACGCTTTAGCTCGTACGTAGAACATTCGACGCCCACGATGATGTTATCGCCGTTGTACTTATGCGCACCATGACGGCGACGGCGACACCAAGAAATGTGCAACCGCTATAAAACGTTTTCTACAATTGGCTTCCCCACGGGGTTTCATGAATGTTTGTTGTTGTTGTTGTTGTTGTTGTTGTTGTTGTTGTTGTTGTTGTTGTATTGCGGCGGTTATATTGCTTTTGATGGGGCAAATATTTCGCATCTGCGAGACAACCTAAGTTTTTTGGAGTAACATTTATTTGAGTGTTTCTCAAAAAAAAACACTTAAGTTGTTCCCAGTGTTGCTTATTTTTTCACTGCGCGATTTCATAGCTGATTTCAAGTGAAAGCGATATGCTGATGATGAAAACTTTATTTTACTCCAGTAAACTGAAAAATACAATCCGTGAAATCTTAAACGGGCCCCTAGGCAATCAACTTCATTACCCACTGCAAGGTCACAATATTAAGAAAAACACTGGCCACGTCAGGCGTTGCTTGTGTTTCTGTTGATCTGAAATATCCAACCTTTGCTGTTCTTATGGTTTATCTACAGACAAGGGTGCATTATGAAAGTGATATTATTATTATTATTATTATTATTATTATTATTATTATTATTATTATTATTATTATTATTATTATTATTTGCAGATTCGTCTACGAATTGTGGGCGTTTTTATTTTTGTTATTACGGTCTTCATACATCACATTTGAGTTCTTGACGACGGTTGCTTTTACACTTTGACCCAAAATCACTGTAGACCATTTTCATTGGTGTCGTGTAAACCTCTTGCAAAACGTGCAATACTTTCCTATAAGTTAGAAGAAACAGTGTGAACTGTCGGTGGCAAGCACAAGGATATGCAAATACGTATTTGTGAAAAAGAATGAAATAAAGATGTAGAAAGGAGGGGAAAAAAAGTCAAACCGCAGGGCCGGTTGAGCATTGATGATGTCGCAAAGAAAGGTTCATAAAGACAACGAACAGTTGTGAATAATTGGTCTCAGTGTACGAATAAAAAAATATTTGGCTACGTTACGATTGATATTCAAACACTGTACACTACTTTGATAACATTCCCGTTGCTACGCTTAAAAATAAAAAAAAGGGGGAGGGAGGTTGACTATAGTAAAAAACTACAGATTCCTAGCTCGGTATCAAAAAAGACATCGCTGTTTTGTAGTGAAAATTTGACGTAGCGCCTATGAGGCGAACAAATATAAAGTGTGAGCTCACAGCTCATCTGTGAACTTGTTGCAGCATATAAGTGCGTTTTGCGTAAGCACTAATTAAGGTTAAGTGGTTCTATAACGAAAGCGGCAGTATGACCCCCCTATGTGCAATTTTGTCGTCGCTGTGATGTTCTGTGTAAAATCTAAGTCTGTAACATCACCCTATAAATCATGTGTTTTATATTCTAGTGAAAGAGTGAGAAGGCTGCTGACGATTGCGCCTCAAATGGAGAGGAAACACACTGGTCGTTTTTAGTATTGAGCGATAGGCCCATGGTGGCATGGGAAGGGGCCCTAGCTGGAGGGAGGGCCTGCGCTGTTTTGGCAGAAACTGCGTACTTCGATCGGACGGGCGCGTTCGTATGCAGTCTATCTTGACAGAAATCAGCAGACGAGTAGTACATTTGTCCCAAGGAACAAGAATTCTTGAGGAGGCGAGACCTCCCTCGTTCGGGCGGCCCGGCAATGTCACGTAGCTGGGCACAGCATCGACGCGCCCTCTGTCGTGATATTCCGTCAGCGGTGAAGCTCCTCGGCTCGAGGCCGTTAGGTACCGATTCGCCCCTCCCGCTTTACGCGCGATTGGGTTCGTACGTTGGGCGCCCTCGCCGACTCGGAAATCGGTAAATTAACAAGAATAAAGGCGTCGTCACGCCGGAATCGTCGTCTGTCATGCTGAGGCAAAAACCGCATTTCCGCCGCATGGCCTCCGATATTAGCCGTAAAGGGCACGCCGTTGCCGGCCAATCTCGGAGGCCACGTCCTCCGTGACGCTATATCGGGCCAGCCTCGCGTACTGCGGCGGCCTCTCAGCTTTGCCTTCTTTTTCTTCCTCCGTGCTGCGTACTCACTGCTAAAATTGCGTTGATACGATGGATGACAAAGGTCACTTCGCTTGCATACTGCCGACGAGTTTCCTTTATACGCCAGAGCTTTGTTGAGTTACGAGAGGTCGAACGCTAAAAGAATGTGCCTAACCACGTGTAACATTTTTAAATGCTGCTATCGCATTTGTTGCTTAGCCCCTGCGGCAAAAACAGTGGCTTCTTTTATAACGTTGTATATAACGAATATGACGCTTTTGCTGTCTTGTACGTGTATTTTACACGATTGCGGCATTATTTTATTATCGAAAACTTACGTTCCAGAGTTCTGAAAGGTATTTAGAAAATTCTGCATTTTTACAGATCTTCGAAAGGTCTAACACACACACACACACACACACACACACACACACGTACACACACGCACGCACACACGCACACACACACACACACACCAACACACACACACACACACAAATACTTGCGACAGTCAATATACCCTGGTACTTTAATTTAATAAAAAGTGGTCAAACTTCGCCCATTACAGTGCACCGCACGACGGGAAAAAAACGTTTTTTTTTCTACATAAATTTTAATTCGCTCCAGAGAATACAGAGTTATCTCGAGAAGTGTGTGATCTCGGGAGTCAAGGTTTATAAAAAAAAAAAAAAAACCCGACCACTGAACCAAGACACATTTTGATTTTCGGCGGGAGAGGCGGGCGAGTGTTAATTGGGTCATGCCGGGGAAGCATGTAAACAGGACATGAATAAATATATGGAAGTCCCCGTGAAACTCAATTACCAGCCTCACAGAAGCTGCCATTAGACTTGATTTCAATGTAGAAACGCTTCACATGACGCATTTCTTTCTTCTTTTTCACCCATGATGTTTCCATTCGGCTATTTACGGTCAGGGTCATTTTTTAATTATTCTTAGCCAACTGTGACTGCGGCGCGTAACTTAATTACGGCCGTATACATTAGCTCACGTTATGGCTTACCCTTTAAACTTTCCCCACAAGAATCTATCTTCATTTATGAAATCTTTCTCCTATAATAATCAAATCACGCAGTCTTCTCACTAAGATAAATGAAATAGAAACTAATGTCACTTTGACATCAATGAACGTGCATTCTTTACAGCAAGGCCACTTAAGTGGTTGACCAGCCACCACTTTGGGGTGGCGTCTATTTAGGAGAGATTTGAGATTCCTCGCTGAACGACGAGATCTCGCGGCTTCAGGGGATATAATTTTCTGGGAACTCGAAGAATATTTTTCTTTCTCGAACTTTTCGGGAAGGCTGTATTTAAGAGATGAATACATGCTCCGTCCGGGACAAAGAGCTTGATTGATTGCAAGCGGATGTTTCTTTTATTTACCGAGTTAACTTTTTCTTTTCCTTAGAAGTCGGGTGGTTCTAATTCGCCGTTCGTGTTCGCGCAAAACAATAGATAATCCTAAAACGATTACGGTTCCACTTAGGCTGCACAACAATAGCAGAGCGCGATAATTGACCTAACTGCTTTTCTTTTAAATTCACCCGGGGTTGGCAACTTGATCCCTTTTTATCCGTATTTCCATCTGGAAAATTTTAGTGACGTTGCCAACACAGAATAGACAGGCCTTACGCGTCACGCTGACGTCACGCAAATAAAAAAAAGTCCCATTTTCACGAACAGTTTGAGCAGAACGCGTGCAACGATTAGCCGATTTATAGCACCACCATAAGGCTCAATTTAATTTCGCAAACCACACTTTTTTTTTTCTGAAGCGCTTTTTAAGGCAAAGCGAGAGTTCAACCGAGTACGCGAAAGAAGTTCAATATGGCTGAAAAATGTTGACTTTTTTTCATTTAAAAGTATGACAATTATTGACGATGTGACTTATGCGAGGAGGCGATATCACAATGATAATGCTGTTGATTCCTGTCTACTATAAGTATATGACGTCATTAGACGTTGAATAGGTCATCCGCGGGACCGACCCACTACAACGAAGGCCGGTGCCGCGGCCGAAAACGTCCGTCTTTTCCGGAACAATTATTCCTACGTGCTCAATTCTTTTGAACTTGAAAGTTCGCGTCCTGCCCCGCCGCGGTGGTCTAGTGGCTAAGGTACACGGCTGCTGACCCGCGGGTCGCGGGATCGAATCCCGGCTGCGGCGGCTGCATTTCCGATGGAGGCGGAAACGCTGTAGGCACGTGTGCTCAGATTTGGGGGCACGTTAAAGAACCCCAGGTGATCGAAATTTCCGGAGCCCTCCACTATGGCGTATCTCATAATTATATGGTGGTTTTGTGACGTTAAACCCCACAAATCAATCAATCAATCCACGTTCGTGTCCTATGCTAGCTATTCATATATATATATATAATGAACTTGCAGATAGCACAGCTCAAAAGGAAATTGTCTTTACTAACGTTTCGGCCGTGGCACAGCCTTCATGTCAGGCCGTGCCACGGCCGAAACGTTAGTAAAGACAATTTCCTTTTCAAATGTGCTATCTGCAAGTTCATTCAATATAGAAAATACCCGGACTTGTCGTGCCTTCCCTTCAATATATATATATATATATATATATATATATATATATATATATATATATATATATATATATATATATATATATATATATATATATATATATATATATATATATATATATATATGCTAAAACAAGAGCTTAACTGTCATAGGATTTGTAATAAACATCTGCGTTGAGTAAAGAAAAAAACAAACACCTCACGTGTATACGGCTGTCGCCGCGTTAAATGTATTGAAGGACCCTGGTATTACGTACGAGTAATATTACATCCCAAAACAACGATATGATTGTGAGAAACGCCGTAGTGGAGGGCTACGGAAGTTTTGACCACCTGGTGTTCTTCGACGTGTACTGCACATCGCACAGGCTTGTATACCATTTCGTCCCCATCGAAATTCGACCGCCACGGCTGGAATCGAACCCGCGACCTCCGGGTCTGCAGCTTAGCACCCTAGTCACTGTTCAGCCGAGGCGTACTCCTTCATTGCATAGAGTTTCTCAAAATTAACAAGCGGGCACTCTGGCGCTGCGATCGTTCAGCGACCATGGGAATGATGGGTAGTACACACATTTGCCTCTATAGTCTTTGTACTTGCGGGCGGTGAATCATACTTGCGGCTCCGTTTATCTGTGTTTCGGTTTTGTTTTCAAAGAAAGATTGAACCCCTTTGAACTTCGTGAGTCTATTTGGAAAGGTGAGTCTAAAAAAATAAAACGGTGAAGCGCAACCGCTGAACGTTTGCTAATACTTGTTTCGTAAGAAAACAGCTCCAAGCCACACGAACACACACGGAGCCAAAATCGGGCCAGAAGTACGAAGTTTAGACAACTGTGTGTACTACCCATCATTCCCATGCTCGTTGATGCGCCGTGCATTGCAGCTCCCATAGACACCTGCGCTCCAGAGTTCCCTCTAGTAAGTATTGTGGGAAACTCTATGCTTCATTGTACAGGAGAGCAGTAGAACGTTTTGAATCGGTTTTCGCAGAATCTGACATCTTTTTACGGCATCTCCGAAAACATCGCGCCGGTGCTCCCAGATGCCACAATATCTGGACGGGTATACTTATTGGAGTGTTTTCTACGTACCAAACTACGAGAAAACAGGCTCTCCCCAATGATTAACAATGTGTACAGTGATTAACCTGTTGTATGCTTGTAAACTGCGGTAGGCACCGTCCACATACTGTGGGGCTACTTCAAGCAACGTCACAGCGCGCATGGCTCCGTCTATAGGATGGATGGATGGATATATGTGGCTGTACCCTTCAGATAGGGTGGTAACTAACGCCACCAAGCCGTAATACTTAGTGAACTTAAAACTATATTTGTTTTTTTCCCCTTTAAATAGTAAGGTTGAGGACTCGTACTTTGCAGTGAAGGGTTTAACTTTCACTCGTGCCTTGATTTTAACCACCAATAAGATAACCTCCTTTTAGTTAAATCTACCCGCTTAAAGTCTATTTTGCCCTCCCTGTCCCTAAACCCCAGTGCTTTGAAAAACTCTGCGCCATCATCCTGAACTATAGGGTGAAGGCCTTTACGGAACATTATCAAGTGTTAGGCAGTTTCCTCTTCCTCTCCACACGCACTGCATACTGTGTCTACCCCTTCGTATTTGGCCCGATATGTCTTGGGACGCAGTACTCCCGTCCTTGCCTCAAACAGTAGAGAACTACCCCGAGTATTATCATAGATCCTTTCCTTGGCAATTTCCTGCTTAAAAGTTCGGTAGATCTCTAGTGCGCACTTCTTGAGGATGCCGATTCTCCACATATAGGTCTCAGCTTCCTTCACCTTCTTCTTAACCGATAATTTTTTTTTTTTTTTTGGTTTGGCCCCCTGCTGTTTTCTAAGTATCTACCCGTCAATTTCCTGTTCGCTTCCTCCATTTTGTATCGACATTCTTCATGTACGAGTACCTTAAAACCTTCCTAGCCCGACGCTCCTCCCCCAATTTTCTCAATCGCTTCTTAAATTTTATCTTGCTGCAACCTTCCCTGCCCTCAAATGATGTTCATCCCATACCACATTGTGCTCCCTGATTTGGTGTATTCCCGTGAGCTCCTAAGGCAAGCCTACCTATTCCACATCACTTAATTTCTAACCTTGCTTGAACTTCTGATCTCATGCACAAGACCGCATTGCCGAACGTCAGACCAGGAACTATGACCCCTTTTCATACTCGATCCTTTCAAAACATCATACCTATTGTAATTCCACAGTGCCCTCTTTTTCATCACTGCTCCATTCCTGTTACCTTTAGTCGACACGTATATTTCGTGTTCCCTTAGGTACTCAGCCCCATTGTTTATCCATACGCCCAGATATTTGTATTTATCTGTTATCTCTAGCGTGACCTCCTGTATTCTAAGCTCACTACCTTCATTGTCATTAAAAATTATGACTGCTGATTTTTCCTTACTGAATCTGAAATCTAACCTATCTCCCTCATTACCGCAGATGTCCACCAATCTCTGCAAGTCTTCCTTGTTGTCGTCCATTAGCACTATATCATCTGCGTACATCAATGCTGGTAGTGACTGTTCAATGAGTTTTTCTTGTTTGACGAAAGAAAGGTTGAAACCTTGTCCACTTCCCTCTAATTTGGCCTCTAATCCTTGTAGGTACATCCTGAATAACAAGGGTGACAGAGGACACCCCTTTCTAAGCCCCTGTTTTATCTCTGCGGCCTTGGATACCTGTTTTTCCCACTTTATAACTACCTTGTTACCTTTATAGATATTCTTTAAAAGATTAGTGGCTCCATCTTTCACACCTAGTGTGTCCAGATTCCCCATAAGTTCTCTTGAATCACGCTATCGTACGCTACCTTGATATCTGAAAATGCTAGCCACAGGGGCCTGTGTTCTTTTTCTGCTATGCACTGCGTCAATGAGAACAGATTGTCTTCCAACCTCCTGTGTTTCTGAAACCCATTCTGTAGTTATCCAGCACCCCTGATCCTCTATATGTGCCTGCAGTCTTTCCTTTATAATCTGCATCGCCAACCTGTAGACCCCTGATGTCACTGTTATAAGATGGTAGGTGTTTATGTCAGCTTTGTCCCCCTTTCCTTTATAGATCATGCTCATCCAAGTTTCCATCTATCGGGGACTTCACCATCGATTAGTATTTTGCTCACTGCCTCTATCAAAGTCTGCTTAGACTTCGGGCCCAATGTCTTTATCAGCATAATGGGAATTCCATCTGGGCCTGTTGATTTACTACTAGGAACCCTCTTCTCAGCCCTTTCCCACTCTCGTTGTGAAAATGGAGCCACTGCGCCACTTGATTCATCCTTGCTATTGTGGTGCATAAGGCACTCCTTTGCTGATTTTTTTCTGTCAGCCTTGTTCTTATACATTCAATAGCTTTGTCCTCTTCTAGCCTAGCACCTTGAGCTGTAGTTATAAACCTCTGCTCTGGACTTGTCTCATTTCTTAGGGAGTTTAGATGGTTCCGAAATTTCGCAACTGCTTTTCTACCCTTTTTATGTACGTCTGCCAGCCACTGAGCTCCCTTTCTTCTAATCTTTTCATTGATCAGAAGGGATGCATCCCTTCTACAGGTTAGGAAGATGTCCCGTTTTCTTTCAACATCATCTGTCGGTTCACCCCGCTGCTTAGCATGTCTGTGTTCCCTAGAGGCTTCCTGACTTTTGCTATGACTCTCTTAACTTCCTCATCCCACCAACTTTTGGGTTTGTGTCTTCTTTTCCGGGGTGACTTGTCACGTGCCTTAGCAAGCTCTAGCTCAAACAGTCTAATTAGATTCGTGTATATCCACACTGTTTTATTATCCTCAGTGATTACTTTCTCAATCTGTTTAGTAGCTATTTCTATTTGCCTTTTTAAATAAAAGGTTTCCTGTTGCTGCTCATCTTGTCTCCTTCCCACTTTCACTGCTCGTCGAAAACTTAGCTTGATACGTTTGTGATCACTATCCAGACTTCTGGAGCCACATTCATCTATGTGCATTCCCCTGAGCCTATCATACATCCTATGTGACATCAGTGCGTAATCTATCATCGACTGCAGCCTTTTTACCCAAAGCTGGTCAGCTCGTCAGCCCAAAGTTCGTCACTGCCCTCTATCATCACTTAATAACTGGCACAGCTGTTACAAAGAAAAAAAACGACTTGAGAGTGTGTCTGGAAAAATGCTTGACGATTTAGAGTGTTTATAAAAGGTGGGTAACGATTTTGAGTACTTGGTACTCTACAACGGGAAAGCATAGAGTCGTCCCATGGGCCTCTCACTTGATAAGGCCCTGCGCACAGCGCTATACGTAGACAGACAGGGTGCGTTTAGAAAAAGTGGTTAACGATTTAGAGTAGTAGATACTCTACTATGGGACGACATGAAGCCGTCCCGATGACTATTCCGTAGGCGTGAATGACTCGGTAATTAACCGCCCAACGAAAGAACGCATTTTGCAGATATGCAAACGCATCTGTCACAGCGGCGCAAGTTTGGCTTCCCACGTTTGACAGAACGTTAGTAGCCCAAAATGGCAAAGGCTAATGATTACTAAACAGCGACGAAGAATTACCGCTTTACTTCGTGACTTCTAACTTGGCGAAGGGAACGAAATAAATATACAGTGAAGTATTTCTATCGTTTTTTTTTGTTTTTCAAAATGACC
Organism: Rhipicephalus microplus; assembly: GCF_013339725.1. NCBI lineage: Eukaryota > Metazoa > Arthropoda > Arachnida > Ixodida > Ixodidae > Rhipicephalus > Rhipicephalus microplus. Next base: position 75,439 of record NW_023611001.1, read on the forward strand.
TTTGTTCCTTTTTTTTTCTTGCACCGTGCATAGTGCCATTTGCCACACGTGGCGTTTTTGTGTCACGAGAAATGCGTTATGCGTTTCTCTGTTTCAGAAGTTCCGTTCAGCGCTGTGCTACAGGGCCCCCAGCCAATAGGAAAGGTGATTAGCCCTTCCACGTGTATTCATCCACGTCGTGTCGTCTGCTCATCGTCTTCACGGCGTCTGCTCGCCTGATTGTCCTTGCACGCTCATTGCGTGTAACATGGGTGATTTATTAACTTTGAGAAAAGAGTAACACTGTCAAACCAGCCACTACACTTCTACTTCAGGAAGCTTGGCGTCTCAACGATACGATTTGTGGCTCTACTGAAGATCGGTGAACGCTCACGCTGGCGGAGAATTTCACTTTGTGGCTATGGGACGCTGTTCGTGGCTGTGGCATGAGTGCTTCTCTGTCGAAGTAGTTTATCCCGTATCTCGTTGCGATGCTTCTTTTGTATCTTTTTTGTTGTTGTTCACCGAAAGAGCACCTGACACGCGCGGAACGCTGTGCGAGGTTGCATGTCCGATATTAAGTGCGAATACACTTTATAAGCGACCCCAAACCATCCACCGCCGTCGGCGGCGTCCGCACTCTTCTCTCTATCTTTAAAAGAAAGAGGACTTGGCGGGCCGCAGCGCGACGCTCTACCGAATAAGCCACGGACGCGACGCTGATATCCCCCTTCGCTCACTCCTCCGCTCTCCTCGCTCGCTGCAGCTGCGCGCGCACCCCTCTCTCTCGCGCGCCCGCCTTCTCTTTCAGTCTCCCGTCGAGAGCGGTTCGTGAGGGGGAGTAAAGTTAAAATCCGTTTGCGTTCGCCAGTGAGTGAACGTAAGCTCCCCCGTGTGATCAAATTGCGATTCCCAGGAACCATTACACCATAAAGGCACCATAGTGTGATTAATAAATATAATAGTGTGAATTAATCAATACCCCTCATAGCATCACCCCGTGTATACGCACTTAACCATGTTCACCCTCGGGGAAATGCTTGGGAGTTTTTTAGAGAGGCAGCATTCTTGGTCTGGCGAAACAGCCCAAGCCCTGGCCTCGGCGCGTTAGGCTTATCAAATACGGCTACGCCAACAGCATATCTCGCTAATCAAGGCCAAACGTACCTGATGCTTCATCCCCAGAGCAAGATGAAACAAATCGGTCACTGATTTCACGATTTATTTGTTGGTGTCAGCGCTGTGGACGTTTAGCAGGAGAAAGTTCGGATCGAAGTGGGTGGTCGCTTCTGCATGGGAGCTGCCATGTTGATTTGTAACCATAGTTTCTGTGGGTAACCGACACAACTAATTAAATGCGTAAAATTAAATGCGACGAAGAAACGCATATCGTGTATTGATTTGGCGCAACACACACCAAACAGACGCCAGTTTTAGACAACCCTGCCCTTTTTCAAGGCACTTATATATGGAACTGTGTTTTACTGCGCAAGCGTGTGACTTTCTTACACCCCGTAGCTTTGGTAGTGCCGACCTAAAGTGGTGAAACAGAGTATAGTAGCTAGCGTGCACGGTTAAAAAAAAAGTACTATGAAGTGAACAAAACAAACAGCGTTCTCGGCTTGGAATTGGCGTTTCACAGCGGTGTCTCAAGCACACATTTTTGGATGTTCTTCAAAAGGGCCCAGCCAGCGAACGGTCGAAAGTGAGGCGCGAGCGCACGGGAGAGTGGAACGGAGGGTGGAGAGAGAGTGAATTGCGAGAGAAGGATTGGCGAAGCACTGCACCTACCCTCTCCTACACTCTCGCACCCCACATGCCCAGATTGCTAGGAGTGAGGATAAGCGCGCGCACCCGCAGCTGTTGGAGGGGGCGTGGACGGATCCCGATGGACGCCTGACATAGCCCGACTAAGAAGCTAGAAGCGCATTCGCATTTAAATGTTATGAACCATCTCTCGAAGGAAACGCCGATGGGATGCGAAGCAGCAGCGGTGTGCATGGCGTTGACTCGGTTGAAATGGGCGTCGACGCTTGTGCGGGAGGAACGGTTTGAAGCGAAACTCGCACGGTGTAGCGTTTACTCGAGTAAATGTTTGTCTGAAACACGGAGAAAGAAAATACTGAGGAGGGGCCCTATTGTATCCCAATACATTGGGAGAAGTGTGGCGGAAGTGACGTCAAACTTACTAGGAAAACAAAACAGCAGACGGTTCGCAGCGTGCTTTCAGCGCTGGTTTGCTTCGGACTTATAGTCCCGGCGTAATCTCAAACACTCGGCGACAACTTTTCTTGGCATTGGAGCGAAGGCTACGGAGCCTAATGGCGGGCATCCTGCCGCAAATGAATGTAGTTCCACAGCAGCGCCCGTATTTTCAACGTGAAATATAGAAGTTCCCCCCTTTATTTTCTTCGTGGACCTATTTGAGACTGTACGCAGCTCCCACCATTGAGATAGTCGTATTTACTTGAACTTATCTGTTGTGACTTATCTGTTGTGATTCCCAGAGAAGGGAAGCGGGTTAGGGGGAGACAGAAGGTTAGGTGGGCAGATGAGATTAAGAAGTTTGCGGGTATAAATTGGCAGCAGCAAGCACAGGACCGGGTTAACTGACGGAACATGGGAGAGGCCTTTGTCCTGCAGTGGACGTAGTCAGGCTGATGATGATGATCTGTTGTGACTTCGCGTTCCTTAACGCGCGAGAAAGTCCCGCCTTTTTACGTGCACCTCAAACTACAAGCGGCGTCTGCGTGTACATAAAACGCTGACAAAAAGTGTGTACATGACACATGAAACTTTCCGTGGCATTACGAGACGCGCGCCAAAACGGACTACACGTAGTGATACATGTGCCCTGCCTCCATAGCTTCACGTAGTGATACATGTGCCCTGCCTCCGTAACTTAACGCGCTGCCACGCACTAGCGCGTGTTTCGAAGAGACACTAAAGGCAGCTAATAAGTCGACGTTTATTGTTGGAATAGCGGTCCAGAAACCTCGTAGTGTTACTTTTGTGCCAAGTACGGTTTCATCTTGAAATAAAATCACGTTTTAGTGGGCCGCATCGGGTTATTACACCTCAAGTTACCCGCCTCAAGAAGCGGACCGACTCACGTCACTGTTGCAGTGCACAACGTTGCCCGGCTTTACTGCTAGGTCGCCGACACTATAGTAGATAGACCGAAAGCAGCGGGAGCCACGGCAGCAACAACAGCCATTGATCAATTTCCTGCCATTGGCCCCGAGTTGGCAGACGTGTTTTGGTTCAACTGCTCCCCGCTAGATGACACGACCTGTCTAGTTTAACCAAGTGAAAATGAACTTTTGAACCACTCGCATCATTCCTTATTGTAACGTCTGGTGGTTGCTTTCTCCATGAATCAAACAGAAACGAACAAGGAGCATTTTATTGCGTTTCTTGATGCACGGAAGTTTCTTTATTTAGTGCGGCTAGATCGATTACTAATGGTTAATTGTAGGTGGTTCCTCTGACGTCATCGCTATCATTTTGAGAGCGTCCTACTGCAGCGCATCTATTCTTGTGCATTTACCTGAATGTCTCGGTAAGTAGGGCACTGCTGTTGATAATATTGTCCTTTTAGAAGTTGTCACACATTGAGCTTTCACTCTGATTTGAATTGGTAATTGACTTCAGTGCCCCTTCGACTAGCATGCAACGCGTTGGTTTATCGCGTGTTTGCAGAATCTCGCTCCCCGACGCCATCACATGATTGCTGAGAAAGTTTAAGGGGGAGAGGCCACAGCATCTTACCCAGCCCCTTACACGGGCCGGAACACGCTATAGCGCGTGAGCGTGTTCTGGCAGCGCTTGAACTGGCTGGTGCGCATGCGTAGAAAGGGTGGTAACGCATACCGGATTGAACTCGGCCATAAGCTGCTTCGCATCTAAAAGCATGGATCGAACAACCAAGGACACGATGCGTAACAGTCACATGAATTCGCCGCTATTGCATACTGTCCTCACTGGAAAAAAAATCCAGCAGTGGTTTTGCTCGGCTATGTCAGGAAATACGTAGTGTGAATTATGCATGAACGGATGGATGGATGAACCATGGATGCATAGATGGACTAATGGACTGAATAGGGAGCGAGCGATCTCATGCAAGGCAAGCGCGAGCCCATTAGTGACACGTCACTCGAGGAGCTTCCTTGACTTCGGTGCCCCGGTTGTAAGCCATGTGACGTCACTTCTCGCGGCTGCGCAGAACTGTTCACCGTAAGCCACGCGAAACTGCTCAACGCCGGTCAGTGTAACCTACGCCGCAAAACAGCTTATTCAGTGCCACAATTGAAATACTGAATAACCCTAAACGGAAAGGGCCATCGAAACTGTCATGGGGACCTTTAAACGTGCTTCCACATACACAAAGACACTACTACGCTTAAGTCTCCACAACCCCTGGGAGGAGCTTGTAAAAGCACACAAATTAAAGTGAATTCGAACGGCTTAGGCTCAGTGAAACAGGGCGGGCGACACCTCGATGATTGGGCTGTTCAGGAGCCACGCAACAATGTGACGAGAAAGTGATTGACTGTATACATCTCAGTCGCCCACAAAATGACTGTATATCTCAGTCGCCCACATTCCACGAAATATGCATGCAACGTACCGTCTCGAAAGAATAGATAACAAGGAAGAAAGAGACTCCTACCGGCCAAAATTCGCACAAAAGGTGCACCAATGCAGCGAAGTATACAGAAATCCCAGCCCGCGCTGCCAGCGTAGTCGACAGCGGAGGTGGTGGTGGTAGTGGTTAGAAGAGGAAGAAGACGCCGAATTGTGCCCCCTTTGAATCTATATTCACACAGGGCTGGTCTGGGAACATCTCCCCTATGCAGCTTTTGTACAGATCTGGAATCAATAGACCACTATTTTTTGTCATGTCGCCGTTACAGTCTATTGAGAAAACGTCTCCTTGCCATCCCATTTGCTAACCTTGGGCTTCCCTTCACCTTGGGCTTCCCTTCACCTTTGGTGCTTCGGTTCTGGGCTACGGCCACAGCAATGCCTTTAATGCCGTCTGCAGTTATCTTCGTGAAACAAAACGGATGCGCCTCTAAATTCCAATTTGCACATTTGTTATTATATTATTACTAAGCAAATTCTAAACATCAATTTTAAACGTGTTTCGAATTTACTGCAATATTACTTCGAGATATATATTATTCTGTCTGGTCGAAATGGCGAAAAAACATATTGCACTCTTTCTGCATTTACACGTGCTTTATCCCCCTCCTGTTAGGATTAGGTATCATTCGAAAGGCTTTAAATTTTATATCCTTAATTCTTGGCCGATCCCCCTGAGAGGGCAAAAGCCGTAGTGGAGGCATCATAATCATCATCATCATCATCATCATCATCATCATCATCATCATTTCTGCAGCCCGGTAGGGAGAACGGCGCAGCACCTGGAGAGAACGCACAGTACACGGGCCTGCTTTTCTCCTCCACTGAAATGCAACTGCTGCTGTCGGGATAAAACCCACGACCTTTGGGCCACACCTCCGCTACACCTCCCTCTCCCCAGCGCGGTGGACTCAAGTTTATCCCTTAACGTCTAACGCGGCAGCTGTTCTATTGTTTGCTTACTCAAAGGTGCAATAACTATGAGCCCGATTTTGTCATTGACAAGCTTATTATTGAGCCTGAAACTTTTGTATAGCTTCGGTTCCTGCTGCTCCTAAGCATGCTTGTGAGAACACAGCGGGCGTCACAGGCATCCCGCTGTTAAGGAGTCGTTGTTCATGTGTACAAAAATACCTTTGAATTGCGAGACCGCTTTCGTCCCCGATGCCCTTGGCTCCAGAAAGTAGGGCGTAAGTACAACGATTACGGTAAACGTAGGGATTTTCTTCCATTATTAAGCTCGTTAGCTGCTGCCTTCGAAGTCGTATTGATGGGTTACGAGTTTGACGAATACAGCAATGAGTTTCAATAGTTTAGGAGCTAGTTTCAATCGTTTAGGAATAGTTTAGTTTAGGAACAAGGCAAGCATTCGAGACATTTATTCGACGTAGACACTAACGTATATGTCCTTTTGTCTTCTTGGCTATCACACGATCACGCTTGACGCAATAGCTGGCGAATGCGTTCGAGAGAAAGAACATAAATCAAAATGTATTCATTTCATATTTGAAAACTTTGCTGAAGCGCACTAAAAAACAAACGGACAGGAGAGGCTGAAAAGGACAGCGCGCTTGCTCTCACAACTGAAGGTCATGAACGTAATCCAACTGACCCAACTTTCCACCGTGCTGTATTCATTTCACACATTCAGCAGCGAAATATAGGGCTAGTAATTGTTCCCGAGGAATGTTGTCTGAAGCCATAGCCGTAATCGCAACCATAACCAGTCCATAATCTGTTTCAACTCGCACTCATGGAAAAGTATACAAGGGTTTACTTATTTGTAGTGCCTAACATGCCAGATTATTAAGCGAGAATTTGTAGGGTTCCATCGCAAAAAAAAAAACTTTCTTCTGAGTGATGCATATTGTGCGCCTCATGGACTGCCGAGATGTGTGTGAACCAAGGAGGTTCAAAAAAATTGCTGGAGTGGAAATTCTCGCCCACGAGTGAAGCCGTGCCAACCGTAAGATGGCGGCTGCGGCAGCCATCTTTCTAGGGGCATGATGAGCTGTTGCCGTTCGGTGATTGAGAAGGAGCGTTCTCCTTGCACGCCCAACAAGTTTAACGTGGCACCCTTTTCGGGTTAGATAGTGCCCAAAGTGCGTCCCTGTGTTACCAGTTTTCTCCAGTAAGCCTTGAATTCAATGTTAATTTTGTTGGAGATTACGTCACCGATACTAGTCTCTTTAGATTATTTCTTCGGAAACAATTATCTTTTAATTTAAAATTAACGTAACCTTCAGACTAACAAATCAGAGCCCCTTGATGTCCAACTGGGCATAACTAGAAAATAGCATGTTTCTGAGGTTTTCGGAGGGCAAAAGCTGGATTCACTAGTACTGGCAAAGCATTGCGGGTGCTTCCACTCCAGCATTTTTTTTTTAAAACCTCCTTGGTGTGAACACGCAGTTTGACTTGCGGTGGTAAGCGGACACCTAGCGTTTGTACTGTTCCGAGAATGCTGCAGCATCGTTCCGTGTAGCCTCCGAGAACTGTTCTTACGCGGTGCTTTCCTGGCGATAGCCACTGACGCTCAGTGTCCGTGTCATCTTATGTGAAGCGCCTTTTCTCATATTTTGAAAGGCTTGACTTCTTCAACACAAACAAGCAGACACAGCGAAAGTAAAAGACAGCACGTGATGTCCTCTACTTTCTCTGTGTCCGCTTGTTTGTATTAGCGAGGTATAAACTTTTAAGAATGAACATTAACCAAATAGCCGAACTTAAGACTCTTCTGGTAGCCTCACGTGTCTGGCAACAAAGAAAAAGCGTCTGCCATGATCTCGGACTGCTCGGACAGCTATCACTCCTTGAGCGCACACCAGACGGCGCCACATTAGAGTAGAACAGCACATTCAATTTCACCTTTCGTAACATAACCATAATATAAGGTTCTACAAATTCTTCTTCTTTCTGTATAATGACCATCACGCCAATGAAAAAAGTCACAGCTTAGCCGCAAAGGCGAAGCGATGAATGCGATAGCAAGAAATTGGAAAGTCACACGCAGAATGGCAAGCAGATCGAAACATGCCCCGCGTTTCTCACGCACAAATGACGAACTAAACGTACTCACTGGTACAGATGAACGCAATTAAGCGTCTCAGGCAGAATCCACCCGAGAGCTTTCATATAATTGTTATCGCAATTAAAAAAACATATGTTCGATAAATACGTGAGCTTGTTAACAACGCTGCTCACTATTCCGATTTTCAATTTTTGAACTTCTTCGACCAGGAGCTATGCGTGTTGGAGCTTATATTATATGCGACTGCAAGTGAACGACAATTTGCGCAAAGTCAATGCAAACTTCTTATCACAAATCATTTCAGCCGCTGCTTAGAGTCAAGGGCCCACGACTTGTGTTTTTTTTTTTGTTTAGAAAAAGTTGTCGCTATGCGTAAACTTTGAGGCACAGGCCGAGTAAATTACACTTTTGTCAAAAGCAAGAAAATAGAAAAACGGCCGTCAGTTTAATTTCACTCGTCTGATTTTCAAACTCGCAGCATTCTAGCGGACGTCGCCAAAAACTAAATGAATGACGATGGGTGGCTGTTTTTTTTTTATTCTTTGTATACCAGCTCCTTCTTCGATGTGCGAACTTTCAAAAAAACAACAATGAAACGAAGCACAATGCAATCTGGCGCAGTAGCATTGCCGACTTCGAGGTGCATTCGCGCGGAGTCGCAACTCAGCGGACGCGCCCTGGGTTTGACTAGCCGTTCCGGAAGCGGGAACCTGTCCAAGACAGGTTCGCTTGAGTGTCGCTACGCGGTGCTCTCTTCTTTTTCCTCCACTTCCCGATGCATCGGCGTTCGAAGTCGCCGAGCACGACCGAAACAGTGCGAGCGAAGAAAAGTCGAACGAGTTTGGCAAAGATTCAACATGAAAAAAAAGTTAGGTAAGGAAACGCGGACTCACGTACGTCAGCAGGATTTTGTGTTGTGGGTTTGCAAAGCCGTGCTGAAGCGTGGTCGGGAGTGGGTGTTGGGAGGAGGGGGGGGGGGGGGCTGTGCATTGCGAGAGTAGAAAAGGGGAAGTACTACTTTCGTACACCTCCCAGCACCGTCTGCAGTAATACTTCTTACATGTCTTCCTACCTGTCTTCTCCTTACCTGTCTTCTCCTTACCTGTACCTCTCACATGTGTGCAGTACTACTTGTCTGCAATACTATTTGTATACAGACTACAGTACGTATTCTTGCGTCAACTGGCGCCAAGGACAGGTCGGCCTCGCGGGACGGTCGTTTTATGTTTTTTTTTTAAACAAGTACAGGTAGCCCTTCTATTTATGCTGAGACTCACATGAATGTTTCAGTGGTTTCGTTTGCAGATATGCAGCTTCGGCTCGCATATCGATGTCGGTGGGTTGTGTTCTGTCGGTCGGCCGCTGTTCGGTTCGAGCATGGCGTTAAAGACCTCTGTCTTTCTTCGTTTATGAATTAACGTCACGGTACAATGACAAGATATCGGTGGCGACGGCGCGACAAAAGCAGGCATGAGGTCGTCATCATAGTCATCATGAAACACCTGAATGAGTTCCCTTCAGGGCAAAGGCCTCTCCCATGTTCCGCCAATCAACCCGGTCACGTGCTTTCTGCGGTCACGTTATACCGACGAACGTCTTAACTGCATCTTACCACCTAACTTTGTGTCTCCCCCGCGCGTGTTTGCCTTCTCTAGTAATCCAGTCAGTCACCCTCAATGAGAAGCGGTTATCTTGCTCACACACATGTATACCGTGTCCGTGTCCATTTCTTCTTGATTTCGAGTAAAATGTCCCGAACACCTCCTTGTTCCCTGACCGACTCTGCCCTCTTCTTGTCCCTTATGGTTACACCTATAACGTTTCGTTCATTGCTCGCTGCGTCTCTCTCGACTGAAGTTGAATCGTCGTAGTAAGTATCCAGGCTTCTGTTCTGTAGGTAAGCACCGGCAAGATGCAGCCGTGATATGCCTTCCTCCTGAGGGATAGTGGTAGACTACCATTCATGATCTGTGAATGCCTGCCGAGTGTGCTCCGTGTCATTCTTCTATTCACTTCATTTTAAGCTCCGGCGGCGCGGTCACTACCTGTCTTAAACGTATCACTTTACCACTTCCAATGCATCGCTACCAATTGCAAAGCGCTGTTCTGTTTCGAGACAGCTGCACTTTACTTGAGTGTTCTGCACATTACGTGAGTGTTCTGCACATTACGTGAGTGGCCCCGCCGTGGTGGTCTAGTGGCTAAGGTACACGGCTGCTGACCCGCAGGTCGCGGGTTTGAATCCCGGCTGCGGCGGCTGCATTTCCGATGGAGGCGGAAATGTTGTAGGCCCGTGTGCTCAGATTTGGGTGCACGTTAAAGAACCCCAGGTGGTCGAAATTTCCGGAGCCCTCCACTACGGCGTCTCTCATAATCATATGGTGATTTTGGGACGTTAAACCCTACATACCAATCAATCATCAATCTCATAATCATATGGTGGTTTTGGGACGTTAAACCCCCCATATCAATCACATTACGTGAGTGTTCTGCACATTACTCTAGTGTTCTACACTGTCTTTTTCTCCCTTGTCTTGTGACATTCTTTTAAAGCGTGAATACCCCAAAGATGCCGATAGTATAACGCGTGCATAAACAACTTCCCCGAAGAAAACAGAAAAAAAACTACAACAACAAAACGATGCAAGATTAGATATAGTGTTGGCAGAATGAAAAAGAAGGGCGATGCCGTGGTGACGTTATTAGAGTGTAAATAGCACTCCGTTTACCGGCGTCTCAAGCACCTTCCGAGAAAGACAGCGGCAAAACACTCGAGTCTCGGCATCGTATACCGCTGACTCTACAGCATGGACCAGCATCGTCGCTTCACAAAACGTCCAGCTATGGCAGGATCAACGTCACTGAGGACAAATGGCGGCCGCAATCTCCGGTCGCACGAGAGCAAGCATGTGAGGGCGAATAAGCGCCGCCTCGACGGAGGAAACGAGCGTGCGTTCAGCTTGCCGACTGGACAGTTCACTGTCTGCTGCACTCTTTCCGCCATCGGATGGAGTGATCAGTTAATAACAAAGCTTTCTTCGCATTCTCCCACTGTTCGTCGACCTTTTCCTCTTCTTTTTGCTCGATTTTGTTTTCTTGAATTTGTTTCTGTTTTTCGTTACCTCGTCTCACCACTTCAATGCAGCGCAGGGCAAGGCTCGCGTCGGTGTGTCAGTGGCGGCTGTCGCTCGGTGTGTTCGAGACTCGCCGATAGCGCGGCAAAGTCTAAGGCGATGAGAGGCTTATGAGAGGAAATCAAACAACGCAGCTGCTTCTTCTGTGTTTATGCCAGTTGTATCTCTTAAATACAGTGAATCGCATTCCTCATTGTAATGTCTTGCTGTCTTGACGGGGGCAAGTCCATTTGCCGAAATGTTGCCTCCAGAGATGTGCCCTGCTTCGTTGAACTTCTGTCTGGTTGTTTCAATGCAACATCGAAGCACATGGTGTGTGTGTGTGTGTGTGTGTGTGTACGTGTGTGCGTGTGTGTGTGTGTGTGTGTGTGTGTGTGTGTGTGTGTGTGCACGCAGGAAAGATAGAATCTTAAAATATCAAATAGGCAAGTGACCATAATGGCGTAAAAGGAACGCGGAATGATGTAAGGACATAGCGCTGTAACGAATACAAAAGGACTAGAATAGGACAGGACGTAGCTGTTTAGCTTGCCTGTCAAACAGGCCAGGCAAGCTTGACAGCCATGTCTCCCTCTCGTCCTTTCTTCTTATTTTCTCTTGATTACGTGATTTGTTTTGCGATTATCTATTTCCGTTCTATGGTCGCATATATGCTGCTTCGAGCGCGTTGCTTCCAACACCGGGCGCTGGCGCTTCGCCTATGGTTTACTCTTCTGTAAGCCTGTGTCTAACTCCTTGAGCTGGCATTTCGTTGTTGCTTCGCCGGCTCGCACAGATGAATTAGCCCTTTGGCGACGCTGGCGTTCCCAACGTGCAACCCTCTCGGGTTATGTCTAACAAACGTGAAACCTGCGTGACGTCAATGCCAGTAATGAGACGATGGGGTGGTCCCTCAAACTGATCCACAGCTCAAAACTGCCGCAGTGCGTGGATAGCTTGTCCCCATAAAAGGCTGGACATGCATGCTAACACAGACAGAAGGAAGACGTCAGAACACCACAATGGCCGCATTTCCTGCGATCGAAGGACCCGGCAGGGGTTTAATCACGTTAGCCTCACTCAAGGGCTTTAAGTCAAGCCGGCCAAGTGCTGCCTATAAAGAGATGCAAAACCGACGCGCTGAATGCCGTATCGAGTGCCAGACTCGCTCGGTAGTCTCTTTAGACAAAACATTTATATTTCATAAAGCGAAATTATCAAGCCTTTCCCGATGTATAGGCTTGCAGGCACTGCACGTATTTCGTGCCCGGCATACGCGAGTGAATACACTCGCGCACGCCATTGCATGGCTTAGCGTTAACGCAATTTGCCGCGGCTCCACTCGTGGCTCGGGTACACACATCAATCACGTGACGCAATATCCCAGCAGCTCCCTCGCAGCGACGTCCACGGGCCGTCCGTCGCTCTTAGCCGGGGACATTGGCGTCCGCAATCGACGCTTCGTTCGTCTCAATTACGCTCACTGGCGGAGCTCTTAAGAGACGACGCAGCGGGGCTCGGATGTCGTTCGGGCCCGAAAGCTCCCTGCCCAGAGCTCCACGGTGTCGATGGAAACAGTATATACCGCGTCCTCCGCTTGACCAGCGCTTGACCGCGTGGCTTCGGTACACACTATAGTCGGGGATGGATCCGTGCCCAATCAGAGTGCGCCCTCTCCGTCACAAAAGTCAGGCCGAGACATGCCCAGTTAGAGGGCGTCCTCTCTGTCACAAAAGTCAAGCCGAGACCAGGGGATCGCCTCGACCGTAGGACATGTCCCGGAATCGTTTATCCACTGTCACAGTCTCTCCTTTGCTGTTAAAACAAGCAGCCAATAATTATCGCGCCGTCCTGTCATTTGGGCAAACTCTAATGTACCACTTACGTATGAAAAAAATCGGAACTCCGCAAAAGTGGCTGCCATTCGCTAGAGCAACGCTTGACCGCCCGCGGCTGTATACATAACCTAGAGCAAGCACGTGCCCAATTAAAGCGCACCCTCCTGGTTACAAAAGTCTGACCAAGACCACTGGCTTGCCTTGACCATTGGGCCGCTCACATGATCGTTTATACGTTGTTTTACTATCAGGTGACCGTTGCTCATTGTACCTTCTTGTAATTTAGGAAAGCTAATGCACCGCCTACACATGAAAAAGTCGAACTATGAACGGTCGTGTGCATCGTGGAGAGTACTATAGATTGTCCATTGACTCAACGCTAAGATGAATGAGGGTTTCATTAATTCATTCGAAGGCGTCAATTAGGTTCAAGGCCTTAGAGCCAGTATCGAGCTGCTTGGATGTTGTTTGGACTATGGGCTTCCACTTATTACTGAGAGCTTGGGGTTCTTGAGCCGTCATCGAAGGAAAGTTATAAGCTAGACCAGCGGTGAGCAGGAGATTGACACGGGCGAAATTAGAGGGCGCCATTATTTGCCACAAGTTTCTCCGAAAACATTGAGACGGCTTCACTGGCAGACCTACACTGACATCGCTTATTGAAGTCCTCCCATGTCAAGAGTATCTAATGTTGATTTGAAGCTCGGGTGATTGGGAGCTACAGTGTGGATAAATCATTCATACGCTTCAGCATGACTGCCTATATTAGGCAGTCATGTTAGAGGCTTGCCGTAGGCTGACTCAGCACGAAACAGAAACGCGAGAAACAATCAAACAAAAATGAAAACAAGAATAGGCCATACTCGTTTTATTCTGCTTTGTTACTGTTTCGCTAAGCAGTATCAAAGGTCGGCTATTCACTGAGCATCGGCATTGTCTTTGTTCTTAGAAGCCGGCCCAGATTTGCCTTAAGACCGGTAAAGATTAACACACGTGCAACGGCAAAGTAAAAGTAGTTAACGATGGATGAACGCCGAACGAGGGACATAGATTAGTGACTAACCCGCGAGCTGCCCCAACTAGCGACCTTCAAAAGATTGGTGAAGAAACGGAAATATTTTTTCAACCTCTGCGCTTGCACTTGGTAGTGTTGGATGTCCTTTTTTTTTTCCTATCTCGTTACACTTCAGCTTCCGCGTCATTAACGAGTCACATGGGATTTTCTCTTCCCGCGAACGGCCTAGTAATAAATTAAAAAAAACGACTCGTGTAAGAAAAGTGCAAGTCACTAATGGAAAAGCTTCATAAGGCATGAGCTAAGGGCAAGACGAGTCTGAGGAATGCAGTAGCTTATCCGGAAGGATTACCTTTTCATTCAATGATTATATAATCTTTTAGCGTCAGCTTATTACATAAATGACTCTCAGTGTTACGCCAGAGCTCAGATTTTCGCCTGCTACTATTCGTGTTTTTTGCCCTTAATCCGTCATTACCTACAGTAGTTTTCTCACGCATGCACTTGCCTTTAGTAGGTTTAAAAAGGCCCCGTCTCAGTGGCTTAGTGGCTAAGGTACTCGGCTGCTGACCCGCAGGTCGCGGGATCGAATCCCGGCTGCGGCGGCTGCATTGTCTGTGGAAGCGTAAATGTTGTATGCCCGTGTGCTCAGATTTGGGTGCACGTTAAAGAACCCCAGGTGGTCTAAATTTCTGGAGCCCTCCACTACGGCGTCTCTCCTGATCATGTAGTGGCTTTGGGACGTTAAACCCCACATACTATCAATCAATCAAGTTTATAAAGATTGATAATTATACCAATTACTCCATCTCCCACTAAAGGGAACCATGTGTAGATGCGAAGCAGAGGGCGCTAACGCTTACACTGGTGGCTGCGTTAACGCTGACGCTCATCGCGGCGTTGCGCAGCAGAGAAACCTGGGGAAGGGCCATGTTTTCTACTTGAACATGCCAGTCGCTGCTGATAGGGAATGAGAGACAGAAGGCTCCGATTGGACACAGAGACCCGCAGTCCGCTTTTAGTTAACACGCACGCTGCAAAATTTTATTGTTCAACAACGCACTGGAGAAATCTCCCACCGGCCCTACCTTGGAGGTTGAGATCGAGTGCCCATATATACGGGGTGGCCTGTGAACGGCTGTGCAGCGCGAGGAGCTGGTTTTTTCAATCAAGAAACTCACTGGCAGACGCTGCCTGCGTCGGCGTTGCGAGGCGAGAGAGGGGAGAGCTTAGGAGAAGAGGGGGTGCGAACGACACCACGAGGAGTGAGGCCTAGAGAAGAGGAGGAGGGGGGGACATAGACAAGCAAATGCTGCTTGCGTCGCCGTTGCGAGGCGAGGGAAGGGCGAGCGTAAGAGAGGAGAGAGAAAGGAGGGTAAGTGCATGCGCGGTAAGGGTAGCCACGCCACACACCAGATTGAGCTCGACCATAAGCCACATCGCATCTGAAATATTCCAGCCTGCTGAACTCCACGACAGCCGTCGAAACAGTGAAGCTGAGGTCCCTATTCGTCAGGCTGTTATCTTTATATTGTCTACGTCCGCCGCGCTGGTGTAGCAGTAAAGGGGCTCGGTTGCTGATTCGAAGGCCGAGGTTCGACTCCGGCAACAGTGGTCGCATTTCGATAGAGGCGTAACGATGGAGGCCCGTGTTCTGTGCGAAGTCGGTGCACGTGAAAGAACATCAAGCTGTGCAGGTTTTCGAAACCCTTCACTATGGCTTGCCTCATGATCGTATCGTCGTTTCGGCCCGTGAAAACTTAGACACTATCATTACCATTGCCTACCTTACACAGCTTTTTTCGCGGAGGGTGAGCAGTCTTGGCCATTCTGGAAAAAAGAACTCGCGGAGAACAGAGAGACGTTTTTTTTTTTTTTTTGGGGGGGGGGGGCTCCACTGAGCTCTTCACGGACCTACTCCTTGCAAACAGCTGGGTTCTCACGTTTTTTTTTTTTTCGCTGAGCCTCACCCTCGCCTTCCTGGTTCATTTCCTTGCCTCCTCTCTTGTTGTTCCTTTCTCCCTTCACCCTCGCGCCTCTTGGCACACCTATACCTGATAAGCGGTAAACGTATGTATTCGCAATAAACGTTTTTTTTTTGTTACGCACCAGGAAAGAGAAAATGTGTGCGATACACGGTGTTGTCAAGTGTTGATGTATGCACGTAGGTTACAATTTATGGTTGCACATGTGACGTATGACGTTGGGGAGTACATATACTAGCGGGATCTGCGAGTAATAAGCTGTTGTTAAAAGTTAGCGCTGTGTTGTATTGAATGTGCTTTCTCTTGTCCATGTCCTTTGTCTGCTCTACCCCATGTTATCATGCTACTACACAAACAAGCCTGAATCGCCACCCTCATCGTCCTTTCCGCCGAGTCTCATATACGCTCCTCTTGGCGCGACTTACAGTAGTTCTCCCTTTCCACCAATCTTCGCTTTTCCTTTAATCAAGGCTCTCTCATTACCCTTTCCACTAGGCCTCTCTCGGCACAACATAGCCCTTCCCTTTTTTACCAAGCCTCACTCTCACGACACCGCAAGGCCATGTGAAATGTGAATACCATTTCACCAGCGGTGACGGCGACGGGTCGACTAGCAACGGCTTTGCTGTGAAAAAGTGCGTGACCTGAGGCTTTGCGAGTCCGCCGTATCTGAATTGATAAAGTTGTAGTACGAAATATCTGAAAATTGAAGGCTTAAAGGTGTAGTAGAGAGAGCTCAGTCGTTGTCCGGAGCCTGTGCGTGTTTTCTCACTGTCTTTTTTGTTGTGAGGACGTTGTCGGCACTGGCACCGCACAAGCTCGCGTTTTTTTTTTTTTTTTCAAGAAAACACGGCGATTGTCCACGCTCAACAGCAGAGGGCAATAGCCAGCGAAATCTCAGACTAAAAGCTTGGCACATCCGGCTGCGAAAAAAAAAAACGGGTAAAAGAAGACATGACAGGGTGCTGAACTGGTAAAAAAAAAAGTTTATTCGGTTGGTTTACTAGGGGAAAACACGCTTCGATTGCCAGTCTAGCGCTGCATCCTGACCCTTGTAGTGTATTTTTTTACCCCAAATTTTTACGCTTGTCAAATTACCTAGCCGTGCGTCCGCACGAGCACGCCCATTTTTCGCTAGTGATGGAAATCCGAGATCCTTAAAACACCGCTCCGCGGGTGCGCTTTCCCGCAAGTCTAGTCTTACGGCGGTGAAGCTTGCTTTAACGGGTGACATGAGTTGACTGTTTTTCATCGGGCGTTCCCCTTTAGAGAAAAGTCAGTGCGTAAGCTTCTGTCAATGTTAATTTAGGTACAGGAGCTGTCACCAGGGGCGCAGTGTCTATAGAAGGCCAACGCGCGATCACATGCCCAATATTGTATTTTGCACATAACGTACAAGCCTGCAGAAACAGCCTCGTGAACTAGCAAAACTGGAAAAATCAGGTGAGGGAAGGTGGGGGGGGGGGGCGATCCTAAAATTGCTAGAAGCTTATCCACGCACGCACGCATACATACAGAGAGAGAGAGAGAGAGAGAGAGAGAGAAAGCCCACCTCCCTGCTGAGCAAAGCCAGAGTCGAAGCACTGGGTGTTGGTTTAAAACTTTCGCCAGCAACACGCTTAAGAAGTCGTACGCTTGGTAATTTCATTCGTTAATACAATTCCAGGTTTCGCGTTGTAAACGGCGGCACTTAAGTAACAAAAAAATATATTGGGCCTGCCTGCCTGTGGTATATCGAACTAAACCTGACTGGGGCAGGAAAACTGCGCTCACACTTATTTGAAGAAGGACTCATTGTCTTTATCTGGTGACTTTTCGAAGCACTGCGTGTTTAAAAAATGCGGTCCTAAGCTGTCTTTCAATATTTACTTTAGTTTTCATGCCACATTTCCAGTTTCAAGTCTTGCCTAACGAAATGTTTGCTGTTGTTTTTTTTTTTTGTTACAGTCGATATCGCGGCTGGTGCACCTTCGTTTTCGTTGTGAAAACAATCGCTGTCTCAGAAATAAAGCGGCAACAACAAAAGTTCTCATTCAGTTCGTTATACACAATAATTCGCTACATCATTGTTCGCTAGAACTAGGTTCAACTGTACCCACTGTAAAATAGCATCTAGACATGACACATTAAAGTGGACGACTGTGGAGACAGTGAACCGCGTTTACTACGTGTGAGCGACTTCAACTCTTCTTTCTTACTGTCTCCAAAGTACTGGGTACCTCACCGGGATCATCTCAGTCAATCTAGGTTTTTTTTTTTTATTGCTCTATGTACAGGTACTTTTACCGTAGTAATACGTCGACCAAACAGTTTTTGAAAAGCAACCAGGAATTTTGATACTGATTAGTGATTACCTTGCACTACATATATCCCGTGCGTGCTGGTCTTTTTTGAAGGTTAAGGTTAAGGATGTTGTAGGTAGCCGGCGGATCTAGCCTTGCATAATTTGCAGGCAATCGCCCCGCCCGGTTTTCTCTTTGCTAATTGTAGCTAACGTCCTTGGTTTGTTTTTTAACTAAGCACGAGCAGGCTTTTAAAATAAAAATCGTGCATTGCACGACGTAAGCCTGCATAAGACGGCGGTCTTTGTGCTATTCCACGTGCAGGATTGTGCCGGTACTCTATCTCGCTGCACTATGCCCCAAACATAATTGTCACTTATCACCAGATAGCAGTTATTGTGTTACTCGCACTATATTCGGGATCCAATTGGCACGGATGTACGCGCGCTTTGAGTAAGACTTAGGCTCCCTACCCGGGATCTCCCAATAGCCGGCTGTTACGTCAGTCGGCTTCAGGTGTTACGTCAGATGGCTCAAGTGACACAAAAATTGACGAGGCGTTACGTCAGGTCGTACGCCTTCTGGGAGTTTCCCGATTTCGCTGTAACGCACAACCACTTGCAGTAGTTCACTTCCTTTTGTGCACACGGGAGGCTGTTCGTAACATATAAATAGTGCATCGGTTACGTCTTTGCCCTGTACTTTACGTGAATTCCCAAGCGAACATACTTCCCAAGCGAACATATTCCCAAGCGAATTCCCAAGCGAACATACGAACATACTGTTCGAAGCCTATCATAGAATATCAGGAGACCACGTTTCCTCTATAACAAATACTATCACATTAGCATATACGGACGTCACACAGTAAGCTTTCCGTTCTATTGCATTCTGTCGCACTTCTTCGTTGTTCGTAATTGTTCGACATTACACAAGACTGGTTAGTACACAAAGCCTGCTTACCTAATGTATGCGTACTTATTAAAGATATCTCTATTCTGGTTGTATGATATTATACATTTGCGCTCCTACGTTTATCACTCTTTTAAAATTCATTTCTGTTACACTGCACGTAAGCCTGCGTTCATGATGTCCTACGCTATATTATACCACTGGTTACGCCTTCCTGTCTATTAAGGTCGCGTATAAAACCGCCTGTTACTTTATCCAAATTTCTGAGCCCTTATCTTACGTCAAATTTATCCGTTATCTCGCCAGTTTCTGTACCCTACCACCTCGCTTAGTATCAGTGAAAGCGTCGATGATATGCCGTGTTGCTTAAGATTCTGGCTTCACAGTGTTTTGTCTATAGCTCGCCATCGGTTATCTCTACTCTGTGCACGTCTATTCTACCTGAAGGTTGGCGTTCGGCATATCTTATGCCGCTAGCTAGACCATTCGATAACTGTGTTATGCGTGACTGTGCCATATACGTCGCCATTCAGGACGCTTAACTATAGCATAGCACTAGTTTCTCCTATACTAACAGACTTTGCATATTTACTGAAGGTATATATGCACGCTACCGGTGAGTTTGGCTTTATGATGCCTTGCGCAATCAAGTTAACTGGTTCTATATACTTGACGTATCTGGTATATGCAGTCTTTTCTTAAAACTGACCCATGTCTCTGCGCTATGGTTTTGTTACAAATTTTCTTGCTGCTGCTCGAGAAAAAATAATCAGGTAGGATGAAAATTTGTCGAAAAAGAATAAATAAGGAATAACAAAAATGGCAACATTCCACGAAGTTCCATTGAAGAGGAACTGCATACTGATGAACTCAGAACAGTTCGGCGTTTGGCGGGGGGGGGGGGGGGGGGGGCAGGTTGTCGACACCTTCAGCGGGGTGAATGTTTCACAACCTCTACAAACATTCACTCGTCACGTATGGTATGCCGCATGACAATCAGTTTCCAACAAACATTTGTAGACGCAGACCACTTATTCTTTATATTGCATGTCGAAGTCATAGTTCTTTCTTATTTGTACTTTCTTTTTCGACGTTACGCATGAAAAAAAATGAAAAAAAACGGGACATTAAACCCCCCCCTCCCTCCCTCGGATGAATGTTTTGCCGCAAACCGTATTGAAATCGCATACACTGTGACAGCACCCTTATGAATGAGGTCGCGTCTGAAAGTATTACCCTGCATCGTCTTGCAAAAGATCACCCCACCGTTCAGAAAATGTTTCAGTAATATACCACTAGTTGTACACGTTAAAGCACGTCAGTCCTATCCGTGTGTTCATGACGCATTGCTCTGATAGACCACGGCTAAGAGGTCCTGGCCAACCAAGGACACTGGATTGCTCCCGTACTCTTCCGCAACGCCGCCTCTTGGCCACTAAAAGAAGCCGCGGGGCTAATAAAAGGCACCGAAGGGTTATGCCGTCGAGTTGCGTCATAATGGCGCGGTATAATGACGTCCAGAACGACCATCTCCACGGGCTCTCTTTTCACTTGTTCATCGCGAATAGAGTTGACCGGAAGCATTTTATTTCATCATCTTCTTCTTCAATGGGTTATGAGACTCACCAAACTTTGAATTTCTTCTTTTTCTTTTTTGCCCAGTACTCGCCTCTCAAAAGAGGAGATATTGAAGAGTATGTCCTCTCTATACCTTTCTTCCTATCTATCTCTCTTTTTTATTCGTGTTCATTACTCTTCTCTGTACAATGTCGCACCAATAACGTGCATTGCTGGGAAGCTTAGCTACAGGGCTCGCAGAAGTGATCTTGGTAAAATGTGCCAGAAGAGAACTAGAGAAGGAAGACGAAGGCAAGCGCAGACTGTCAAATGAAGGCTTATCATTAACGCAGCATAAATGTAGACAGGGATAACAGGAAGCGAAATAACCGAAAAAAAAAAACGCAAGAGGAATAAGTGCCGATAAATAAAAAAAAGAACACTAAACAACAAGATGACTTTCACAGTATTGTATATACCAAAAATCACGAATCACCAATTCGATTAATCATTCCAGCTGGTCAAGCTCGCAGAAACATTTCCTAATGGGTTGACTTGAGAAATTCATTAGAGGACGTGCGTCAAAGAAGCGCATTTCACGGGCGCTTTGAGTAAGCACTTGTGACGTGCAAAAAAAAAAAAATGTCACGACAATCAATTTGGTTAACGTGATAGGGCTACAATCGGTTGCAACGTTCGTTTTCTGACTAAATTAATGAGCGCCGTGTCACAAGCGTATGAGTACGTTTCATTTGACGACCATAGACGCAGTTTGAAAAACTCGTGCAATGCGGAGCGTTAGGGAGGGGGGGGGGGGGTATACATAATGTAATTTAGGGGTAATATGTCGTATAGCCGTAATATGATAACGAGGAACGCCGTAGTTGAAAGCGCCGAAAATTTTCGGCCGCCTGTAGTTCTTTAACGTACATGTAGATGTAAACACACGGACTTCAAGCAATATCGCCTCCACCGAAAATGCTGCCGCCGCGACCGGGATTCAATCCCGCGACCTTCAGGTTCGCATATGGACACCGTAACCACAATACCACCGTGGTGGCTGTAGCGCTGGCTCCGATGAGCAAACATTCACCGCTGCGTCTTACTTTAAAGCGACCTCAAAGGAAAAAAGAGTGAATCGAGTCAGTCGAATAAATTTCACTCTCAGAACTATACAACTTCGTTACTGTCACCCTTATAAGGTTACTAGATTGTCATTAATATCACCGTTTTAATGTTACTAGTGCTGGAGGAATTCAATATCCGAGTTTGACTTTTCGACCCAAATCTCTGTATGTGAGGTCCACGTCTTGAGGGTGTTCTATTCGTATTTCGACCACACTGATTCAAAGAACGTTATTGAAACTCGGCATGCTAAACCTTTGGCCCCCTCAGAGGACAGTGTACTCTAGCTAGGCGCTATTCATAATCATGATCATCATCACCATCATCATCATCATCACCACCACCAGCCAGACTACGTCCGTCCCACCAGTCAACTCGGTCCTGTGCTTGCTGCTGCCAATTTATACCCGCAAACTTCTTAATCTCATCTGCCCACCTAACCTTCCGTCTCCCCCTAACCCACTCGCCTTTTCTGGGTATCCAATTAGTTACCCTTAATGACCAGTGGTTATCCTGTCTACGCGCTACATGCCCGGCCCATGTCCTTCTTGATTTCAACTATGATATTCTTAAACCCGGTTTGTTCCCTGATCCACTCTGCTCTCTTCTTGCGCTATTAGACGTCGTCAAAATTTGTGACGTGACGACTATTGGTGCAGGAACATAAAAGTGGCTTCGCCACCCGCGGTGCCTTTTATCGCTTACCAGGCGACAACTTGTAACAAGAGTTGAGCTTTCGGCGTTGTTGAAGCGTAGTTTAGTAATAGGAGCAAACTAGTATTCCACTTTGGTGTCTCTTCGACGCGTGTCGTAAACCCGCCGGAACCTTTCCCGGGAGAGGAGGAGAGAAGCGGGGAAACACAGGGTGTTTAACCATAAACTTAACTCCGTAAGCTACCCAGTAAAAAAAAAAAATCCGCCAAGGCTCTGCTAGCTGGCAATCAGGAATCCTGTTGGTGGCTCAGGAATTCTTCGAGTCGCAGTCACAGTGAAGTTCGCAATTAGAATCAATTAGGATCGCTACCTGTGGTCATTCTCTATATGTAGGGGGGGCGGAAAGGGGAATGTTGTATTAGAAAAAGAAGTAACAACAAAAGAAATAACGAAAAAAAGAAAAAGGAAACAGCTAGTGAGAAAAACGCACGTTACAACATCACCTCACGCTGGTAGTTCACAGACGCTCTCGAACTCCAGTCGCCGTCAGCACCCGCCGAAGTTTCGCACATGCCGATGTGCCCTTCTAACCGCTGAAGGTTATCTCCGAGGTAGGTCGTGGGGCGTACGCATGCGCTGATTCGTGCCGCACAGCTGTCTCTGTACTGCACGAAGTTCGCGAGGCGACAATGCGGGGGACACGTTTTCCACGCGATATTCTCACCCGTCTTTGCTCCTCGACATGCCTTCTCTACTGGCATTCACCCTATATAATCTTCTCGGGCTATAAAATTATTGTCGACGTCATTGTGACGTCGCGGCACCTCTTGTACAAAGGAGAAGATGCAAAAAAAAAAGAAAAACGCACCGATAACGAACGAGAGGAAGGGCAAAAGTGACTTCGAGCACAGTGTCGTCAACGTCCAGCTTCCTTTCGCATCGCGCAAGGGAAATGGCACAAGCAATATAAGAAGAAGAAGATATAACAGAGCAGTGTAGGTTGGTGCGGCGCGCGGAGTCGTGCTATAGCGTCGGGGAGTGAGAAACAATCGAGAAAAATGTCAAGGAAACAAAACTTGACGCCCCCCCCCCCCCTCCCATCATGAGAAAAAAAAAAGAACGCGAATTTTCTCAAAGGGGCACTGACACAAATTTTCGACGATGAGTAAGACGATGATGAGTGAGTAGGATGAGTTGGTTAACATCAATGGGGTACATAGTAGCGCAACTTGGAAAAAAGACAGATTCGAGAAATGTAGAGGGTGGGGGGAGGAGGCAGAAAGGTGCTCCCCCTACTCTTTTTATCGAACCTGACCTTTTCCATGTTAGCGCTATTGTGCACCCTTTCGACGATGAGTTTATCCTTCCACAAAAAATTGTACAGAGAGTCGGCTGTGATCAAGTGTGAAGCTTAGTAGGTGCTCATTATACGCTTATTTTATTTCAACATTAGAATCAATTTTCCCACGGCGCATCTACTTATATCGATGTGAACAGTACGTCAGTCTACAGTATCAGTTATGGCGACTACACGAACCAGCTTGGGCTAGTCGTGATGACGTGAGTGACCAAAACGTTCAGAGTGGTCGCTTGTGCGTCACCGAAACGTCGGAAATGACCACTTGTGGGTCAGCAATACGATATCACAGGTCGTAAAACGGACTTGTTGCAGTATCATGCTGTAACCGTGAGGTATAGCTTAACGCGACGAGACACAACGACGTCATCAGACGAGATCGTCGCTAGGTGAAACGTGCGGTGATCACGGAGGCAATGCAAAACCTAAGCTAAATAATAAAGTTTTTGAAGGTATGATTAGTAGCTCGACTGAGAGTACGAGGAAGATGACTTCGTATAGGTGAAGGCAGAATCAACCCTGTAAGCTTGTCACGTGAGTGAGTGGAGTGAGTGAGTGGGCGAGAGAGAGTGAGTGGGTGGGTGAGCGGGTATGAGTGAGTGTGCGTGGATGTGTACGTAATGGAACACACAAAACGTGTCTCAGTCGACATTCAGCACAGAATGAAACCGCCAAATTTTTTTTTCCATCCCAGAAGAGGAAACTTCAAAGCGTCAAAGCGACAAGTTGACGCCAAGGACGAAGTGATGCGCCTCCTGTACATCAATCTATTCAGCCCTACGTTCCCTCGTCGCAAAGCGTCTTCGTTTGGCGGACATAGACGCCAAACGTTGCCCAACATCTTCTTCACAGCACACTCGCGTACACGTATTGAATCCGGGTATACAAGGTCAGGACAGTCTATACTGTGTCTGCCAAAATGGGACGCCTTCATATGTGCGGTACATCGAGGATGCATTAGCGCACGACGGTTTCCGCTAACCAGATGGAAGATGGCCAAGTCGAAGCCATGTCGGAATATGCGCGTTAGAGAGTTTTTTTGGGGAGACCCGTGAGACGCACTGCAGCCGTATATAGCTCGCTTAAAGATTATGAATCACCTAACATGCTACTTTCGTAAATAACGTCGGCGTATTCGTTCATCCGGAGTTTGTCGGGAACGAATTAGTGTTTACTTCACTGATTGCGTGGTTTCGTCATGTTTTCTTCAAAACTAATGTACCTGAGACACTGTGCACTGCACTGTGATAGCAAGAGCACCAGATTTGCGTCAAAGACTCGTAATATTCCTTGTTTAGCCGCTGAAATAACATGTCCGTCAGTGACCTTCTCTATCAGATAAACTATACAGCGTGTTCTTGCTACCGACAATATTATTTTTGTTAATTATTCATCATTCGATGTTACTAGCAAATGTTTATATGCAGCATGTCTAAAAGACGCGTGAAGAAAATGAGGAGAAGTAGAAAACAACCGAAACCGGAATACACACGCACACAAAAAAATTTCATGCAGAGTGAGACCTTTCGTGTGTGGAAGGGTCCCTTGGATACCCAAGGCGAAGCACTTTAAAACTTGTTAAAGGTCCTGCCCCGAATCAGTTAGTTTGCAGTGATTAGCTGAATACTTATGGCATGCCCTAACTGTATTAATATTTGAATGACTTTGAAAGTAAGTCAGTAATAACTGTGCGTAAACTGTAGTGATAAAAAATTGATGATTGAGAGTCAGGAGGAGTGTTCATGTAAAATCTCTACAAAAATTGTTTGCATTTGGCACGCCGTGCAAAGGATGGGCGTGCTTTTGAACGGGGGTAAAGGAGAAAAAAAAGAAATAATTGGAGTTTTTTCGAAGCTGACTGGTTCATGGTGGTTGGTCGAGTCGACTGTAGCAAGGCACCTCTACTGTTGGCTAATTATTGGCTATTGCTGGCTATCAAAGTATTACAGTCTCTGTTCCACCTTCTGTTTTAAATCTTTACACGAAATGGTGTTGATATCGAATTTAGGTTTGACCTTCAAGCTTTTTTTTTTTCTTTCGAGACTCTTATCTGAAATTTTAAACGTGAAGTGGCCTTAATGCTGATGCATTGTAAGTGTTAATTTTCTTGCATGTAGACTACATACGCACGTATTCAAGGTTATCACTTTTCTTTTGCGCAGAATGTGTGTACTGCTGCTGTGTGAGGCCCAATCTGTAACAAAAGTTCCTCTGAACTGTCTTCTCATGCGTTCTGCTCTATGAACTGGTAAATGAATTATATTAAGTGAAACTCAAGCTGATTTAATGTAATTCGTTTCTCTCTCCTTAGCCCCCCAACCACCACTCATTTTTTTTAATATTATTGTCTCCACTAAGCCCGGTAACGCATCTAAACAATTGGGCAGTCGCGCATTGAAAAAAAAAGAAAACGCAGTCGTTTCGTAGAAGTGAATCTGCGTGAAGATGCAAAGGTTTCGCAAGCCTGTACATGGTCAGTCCGTCCATCTAGTTGCCACCCGACTACGGAACTTGGAAGTGAGCCAGAAGAGATTGCCAAACCGGCAAAACTTCTCTTTGTGGTCTAATAGCGTCGATAAAAAAAACGTAAGGAAGGAAGGAGGCATACGTAGCAAGGAGTAATGCATACTCGGCTCTTTCTGCATTAGGTCATCCATCACTCGAGTACCACAACTTGTGGCCGTGCATGAATAGGATCCCGGCACGGACGTCTAACCAAGGCGCCCCCCCCCCCCAGATCTCTCTGTCGAAATAACAAACTGATTGACTAACTATCGAGCTAACTAAGCAACTAACCAGATATCTCACCGGTCCACTGACCAATCAACTCACTTTCGAACTAATAAGCTCACTAGCAATTAATTTAGCCGGCTAACTAATCAGCAGACTAACTAATAAACCTACAAGACAACTCACTTACTAGCTGACTAGCCAACCGACCTCCACATGAGCCATTGGTTGTCGTATGCGAATATAGGCCACATTAGAGCCTGCTATGCGTCAACATATTTTCCGATACTGGCCAACATTCTAACACAGCGAATTTCGCGTGGATAGATCATCACACTACACGAGCAAACAAGGCACCAGCCACCATATTCGACAGCGAAACCAATATACTACCGTTTTACTTCACTCTTAACCTTAATGCGTTTTGATAACGAGCCTCGCGCTAATCACCACGATTACTACGGCTCGGTTAACGTTGGCGTTAACATACATTAAGGCTGCCTCACAAAAATTCAATCTGGCGGGCTCCGAAGACGACTTTGCGCTGTCTTCTTGCTTATGTTCGCCGCTGTGACAAAATTTAGACGTTTTTTTAGAGCTGCGGTGCTTCAAAACATAAACAAAAACATTGAAAAACAAAATGAACAAAAACGAAACAAGGCAACGCGATTAATACAAACACGTGCTGCGTTCCCGTAAAACTTCAACGAAAAAAAAAAAAACCTCCATTTGTGAAACACGAATGTCCTCTTAAAGTTTTACTTCCATCATTAAATCCCTTAACGAAGCCCTACCAGCCGTCACCTGACGACATTTAAAATTACCGTACACGACATCATTGTACGAAGCAAAAACACCGCATAATCGAAAGCGATGCAAGTATCAAGAAAATTTCCCTACGGACCCCGACGACGTGTAAGCGGACGCCAGACCTTCGCACAAAATGGCCACACTGGAAATGGACAGATGATTATAGTACGTCAGACTGAAATAAAACTTCAACGAAAGAATCGGAAGACTCGGATAACAGCCAAAGCGTGGGAGGATAAGACCGATCAACGTGCATGTCTCGAACGCGGAAGATACGAATCGCCACATACAGAGCGTACACCACCCCCGCAGAAGTGGTAGTGTATACATACGTACGTCTGTGACAAAAAAAAAAAGGGGGGGGGGGGGTGGATTGCAGTCGTGAAATAGCCAGCTAGAAAAGTCAGCGACTAAATGTGTAGTATGCGGAGACGAACGCGGCAGTCAATTGCTTAAGGCGAAGGCGTACGTAAAACGCTGATGTCAACGATGAAGTCGGTCCACATTCGGTGACGTAAGCGCACAGGAACTGGGACTTTGGGCGCTATGCTGAGCACCGCACGCTGATTGCTTTACAATTAGCGACTCGTGTTTAGTTAGGAGCGCTTAGGTTTAGGCGCACGTCAAAGAACCTCTATAGTCGGTGGCAACCTAAGAATAAATGTAAGCTCCGCCCACAGCGGTCACCGTCCCACGTAATTTGCATAAGTGTGAAAGTAGTTAACGAAATGAAGGTTAATGAAAGTAGTTAAGTAGTTACTTGGTACTCTACTATGGGAGAGCATAAAGCCGTCCCATGGGTCTCACACTTGATAAGGTCCCGTTGAAAAAAATTACACCTTTAACGAGTTCACGAGAAGTCTACGAAAAACCACGAAGTATAGGCAGTACACCAAACTGTCGTGACGCGGGTCACACACGGAAACGCTAATAATCATTTACACGAGGTTGAGCAGGTTTCAGAAATATCACGCATATCACTTGCCCGCACAAGCTAGTGTTCACTTCACTAATTTTTGTTCAAAAAATTTCATTTCTAGACAAATTTCATCAAAAGTGCCGACTGCATTGTT
Source organism: Rhipicephalus microplus (assembly GCF_013339725.1). Classification (NCBI taxonomy): domain Eukaryota; kingdom Metazoa; phylum Arthropoda; class Arachnida; order Ixodida; family Ixodidae; genus Rhipicephalus; species Rhipicephalus microplus. The sequence goes on from NW_023611001.1 coordinate 103,547, forward strand.
TTGCCAAAACATAACGCTTCAACTATAAAAAATCACAGCATATCCACGGAGGGAATGATGACGAGTGGGGCAAAGCGCTGGAGGGTTTCATCGCTAAACTGTGAACCATCGGGGAATATCGCCCACTACATCATCCAAGAGGCGACAAACACGGTATATATTCATACGAGAAATTTGATTATTGGTAAGTGGTAGCTATACGTCGCTTCCGTTCCCCCTTCATTATGACGACTTTATGGTCAGTGTAGTGATGGATCGGTGATGGGGGCGTAGCGGGATGTTTGGGAGGACGAAGTAGTGGGCAGTTTGCAAAGGTGGAACTATAGGCAGTCACGTAGAAACAAGGGATAGGCACAGTGGTAAAATCTATGATTCTTTAACGCGCACCTGGATACAAGTACACGACCATCTTGCATTTCATATTGGCTACTTCTCAACAATATTGGCTTAATGATCGCTGAAGTAATGGATCGGTGATGGGGTGTAGTGGGATGTTTGCAAGCTGACTACATACACCAACGGAGGAAGGACAGACTCGTACCCTAAGGAGTTTAGCCCCTAAAACGACGAACCTTTAACCTATATATGTGTAGCATTTGCATTACCAGCGACAAGGTACTCGTGGTTAGAACGTAAATCTGCCAAACATTGCTCTGTTGTGCAGATCAATGACAGGCGCGCTGCAGTACTTGAGGTGCAGCGTGTATTCATTCTTAGTTTGTAAGTATAGGTAAAGTGTTCTCCTATAAGTGGTCGAAATTTCCAGAGCCCCCCACTACGGTGTATCTCATAATCAAATGCTTGTTTTGGGACGCTAAACCCGAACTACGAAATGATTAAAGCATCTTATTTAAAGGTGCACTCACAGCAAAGTGTAAAACTCAGTGAACGGCGGTAAGATATTTTATTTTTTTTTATTTTAAGGCCAGGTTTCGCGGGGCACTCCTATGGGTACTGACACCAGAGTGTTGGCGTGCTATTTTGTCAATTTTGTCTTAACTGAGTTATGATGTGGAGTTTTTGTTTATGAATGTTGTATTTATTACTATTGTTATTTTGTATGTGTCGTTGTATAACAGTGCTCAGCTGACACTACGCTCCCATACTATTCGCCTTTGAATTGTTCTTACATACTTTCTTTATCGAGGGTCCCCCTTCAGCCATCGGACTTTAGTAGGAGCCTAGTCTGTAAAGCGTCTGCTTCGTTCTGTATACCGCCACTTCGTTAACAATAAACTTCGTTACATCATCAATTCTACGCTGCCTTTATGAACCGTTATGGCTATTCATATTAAAAGAAAAGCGGTGCACAAAAAGACGGAGACAAAGAAGAGAACCACACACAGCGCTGCACTCACAACTGAAAGTTTAATCCGAGCAACAAGAATTTAAAAAGTAATAGCCGCGCATGAAAAGTGAGGTACAACGACATTAAATGATGCGCTCATCAATAAAAGTGAACTCTTTTTTGTGCAATGTAACCGAGGTCTGGCTTACGCAAGCATCACGTGACTTGTTCATATGATTGGCTTCAGACACCTCACGGGTGAATTGATCGTGGTGCTTAAAAATAATAACAGTGTTAGACAGATCAGGTGTGCACCCACACGTGGCACAATGCGAAGCCAAATGGGAAGGCGTGCCGTTATGCAAAGAGAGATAGTGCTCCCGTAACCTTTTATTGACACAGCGGCCCGTCTATCCCACATAATGAAGGCCACAAGATAAAGGAATGCGGTACACCACCCCCACAGCACAAGGCACATACTTATTTCTATGGTTTACGGCACATTTCTTTACATCTGGCTTGTCCTTCTTGTCTAGCTGATTTGACACCAATGCACATATCTTTCCCAATTTATTGGGTGCCCTAAAAACCACATCAACTCCGTAGCGGGAACCAACATTTTTTAACCCTTGTGCCAGTTTATGCCCGTCTTTTTGACGGAGTTGTCTCCGTCTTTTTGTGCGCCGCTTTTCTTTTAATATGAATATACACCAACTCGCCCAACTTTCTATTCTGTTATGGCTATTCCATAGCTTCTATTGTAACATCTCTCCCGTTAGTTTTTTTCTTTTTCAAATATCTCTTTCATAAGGAACAAAAATTACGCGAATGGTACAGAGCGCCGTCGTCAACGTACCTTAGGGTGTCGGGAAGTCGTCCGTGCGAGAAGTCGTGGAGGAAAGAAATCGGGGAACGCTGGAGCCGAAGACCGTGCGCACACCTCTCCGGTGACGGGACGTCCCTCGTAGGGAAGAAGAGTCTGCAACCGACAGGCACCACGGGATACAGAGGGGAGAGCCGACGAGACGAGGAAGCGTTTCCTCCGAGTTGATGCTGCGCGCGTCTCCCGAGAATTCGCTCCCGACTCGGGCAACCGGAGGCCACTTTTGTACTCCTCTGGGACCCGGAGGGAGGAGAAGCGGACGAGTCACGTGGTATTTCCCTCATTTCCCTCCCGTCCTCGCCCTCTCTTCCCTACCGCATCGCGCTCTCCCCATTTTCTAGCGCGAAAGAAAAGCGCGCCGTCGGTCATCCCCATTTTCCACTCGCCCTCTTCACTCGCTGGCCAACTTCGATTCTCGGGATGGTTTCTTCCCGTTTTTTTGTTAAAAGTTTGTCCCCATTTCCATTCCCCATCGCTTCTCTACTCTAAAAACAAAAGCCCATCCGTTTAAACGTCTTCAGATTGCAAATGCACTACTCTTCCCACGCATTTTTGCTTGCCCATTTAATTTTCGTCGCTCTACGCGATCGTTTTTGTTGCGTCCTTATTTATATCGTTTTCTCTATACATTTTTTTACCAAAGACGATGAGGTGCTACTGAGGTACGCTATTCTTTTCCTCCCAGCGTTGGCAACAAAACGCATATATGACAGAATAAGCGACTATCTTAAAATAAATACATGCGAAAAAATTCAATGAAACAAGGAACGAGGCTACTCTCGCCGTGTTGCCATGTCTCCTTGGTTGTTCAGACTTCCTATTTTTTTCTACTATTTACTAAGATTTAATACGACGCGCCTTATTAATTACCCTTTTCACGTGCTCCTGCTCGGTATTGCGATAGCGCGGAGGCTTAAATTAAATTATGGAGTTTTTTAGTATATACTTTTTTTAATTATGCGTCTTGGTGTGTTTTGAGGAACGCTGCCCGTGTAGGACTTAATATTAATTTCAAACCTACGGGCTCTTGTAACGAGCGAGCGAGCTGCCCGAATGTTCTCTGGCATTCCGCGTCCCAACTACATCCCGATCCTTCCCTCAAATCTACATGCGGCTACCACGGCCCTGAAAATTAACCTCCGACGATGTGCACAACAGTCCTACTTTAGAGCATAGAAGTTCGAAGTACGGGTCGCTTCCTCCCCATTGCGTAATGAGTGCAATGAAGTTGAGAGTACGCAGACCACCCGCATCTGGTCCTGCGAGCGATTTTGCCATGAAAGGAGGAGACCAGTGGACGACACGGAAAAAAACAGGGTTTCTCCACGAATGCTACGGGCAGATCTTGTTTCCGAGGGTTGTGCGTATGTAAGGAAGTGGCTGGTATTTATTTATTTATTATGTAATATTTATTTATTTATTTATTTTTATTTATACAATACTGCAGGCCACAAATGGGCCCAAACAGGAGTGGGGGTGCTACAGAGTCGTTAGATCAATTATACACTCTTTAGCGAGGTAAAAACAATAAACAGGACAATACGAATTATTTTTAAAAACATTGGGAAATAGTAATACAAAATTTACAAGTCAAACATTTGATAAATGAATTCCAGCACATTATCGGATGAAAGAATTTCATGCGGAAGGTCATTCCAGTCGGTTATGGTGCGAGGAAAAAAAGGAATACTTAAACTTGTTAGTGCGCGCTGTGATAGGCGTGAACTTTGCAGAATGGTAATTCCTGGTGGGACGCGATGATTACAGAGTCTGGAAGGTCGATGTTTTGAGTCTGATATTCCCGTGTGATAATTGGAAAATAAATTTTAGCCTATTTTTAGAAATCTTTGACCAAGTAATCCGTCATTCCTACGGATTACTTGGTCAAGCCAGGTCCTTTTATTGTTTCTTTTTTTTCTTCTTTTCCGCTTATTGTTAACTAGTATACTAACTGCACCTGTGGCGCTTGCGGTGGACTCCTCTGCTTCTTTCCGATATCTTACTGTCACGTCTATCATGTTCCGTTCCACCACATGCTGCGTAGTCCAGTTTTTTCTTCTTGAGTTCCTTTGTTACCGTCAAAGTCAAGGACCCGTACATAATATTGGTACTCATAAACTGGCACCAATATGTATGACGTTCAGCGACTCAAGGGCGTTATTGCAGCCTTCGTCGCCTTTGCGCAGCGGTCCTCACGATCAACTGGTGCTTCAGACGGCAAAAGGGACCGGAATTGGGAAAGGACATAAAATAACTGTTGAATAGGTTTTAAGTCTTCGCTGGATTATCGGCAATTACCGGGCCGATCAAGCTGTCTTATCGGCCTAAAAACAATAAAGTAATGATATTGCTCTCTACGGGACTGACGCTGCCCGGAAGCTTGGCGTGCTTGCTCGCCAATGCGTCACGTCGCAACGACAACTATATTCACCGGATTCAACTCTCAGCCTTCGAACTTTTCCAGGACTTCGTCGGCTGTGAAGGTAATGGTCGAATGTTGCGTTTACGCACGTCTTCCGGATACGAATGGCCGACGCCGCAGCCTGTGACCACTGCGGCAGCGATGAAACGATTCAACACATTCTGTGCGACTGCCCACAGCATACTGTTCACAGAGGCAGTCGCTTTGCAACGCGCTCGATAAAGTGTATGACCGAACTTTTTCGTAAGGAAAAAGAAACCCTGGGCTATCGAGAGAACACATAAGGGTGCTGTACATGCGTTACTGCGCTTTTTGCGTTCAACGGGTCTCTGAGAACAGCTCTCATTGGAAGGTCCGGAATTTGGTGTGTGTGTGTGTGTGTGTGTGTGTGTGTGTGTGTGTGTGTGTGTGTGTGTGTGTGTGTGTGTGTGTGTGTGTGTGTGTGTGTGTGTGTGCGCGTGTGTGTGTGTGTGTGTGTGTGTGTGGTGTGCGTGTGCGTGTGTGTGTGTGCGTGTGCGTGTGCGTGTGCGTGTGCGTGTGCGTGTGTGTGTGTGTGTGTGTGTGTGTGTGTGTGTGTGTGTGTGTGTGTGTGTGTGTGTGTGTGTGTGGCTTTATATATCGGTCCTCTTTCCCACCCTTATTTCTCCACCAGTGGAGTAGCCAATAAGTGAGGCTCAAACCCTCTTCCCCTTCAATTTTTTTTCAGTTTTCCTTTCGTATATATGCACGCACACTGTTACAAACGCACTCACGAGCATACATAAACTATAGTTGAACCACCTCCCCTCCCCGAAAGAAAACATTCTGCCTACTCCACGGAAACTGTAGAAGGATTGAAAGCTGGGCTAATTTGCATCGGTCCGCAGAAAAATTGGAGCTCACTCAGACTCACTCAATAGATACAATTTTCTCTCGGGGCTCATTCCGACTCGCTCATCAATATTTTTCATCAACCGCACTCATTCGGATTCAAAATCACCAATGTATTACTCAACCGGACTCACTCGTACTCGGACTCTCTATACCCCGCCTGAGTGAATAGAGCGATGAGTGAGCTTGTCGACCTAGTTTTGCCAGTTGGTGACAGTACTTGAACGTTTTAGGGGCGAAGCTCCTGTTAGTCTAGCCTTGTCATGCATCACTCGTAACAGATAGAAGAGACAAAGAAAAAAAAGACAGTATCTCCCAAACAGTATGATAGATGGCGCTTTCTAACAGAAGTACAGATTGAGAGAAATGGGGGAAGAGCGTTGGGCTAGGAAGGTTTTCAGCTACTTGTACATGAAGAATGTCGAAACAAAATGGAGGAAGCGAACCAGGAAGTTGACTGGTAAATACTTAGAAAACAGCAGGTGGCCAAACCAAAAAGAACTATCGGTTAAGAAAAAAGTGAAGGAAACGGAGACTGACATGTGGAGAATGGGCATGATTAAGAAGTCCGCACTAGAGATCTATCGAACTTTTAAGCAGAAAATTGCCAAGGAAAGGATCTATGATAATACTCGGGGTAGTTCTCTACTGTTTGAGGCCAGGACGGGAGTACTGCGAACCAAGACATATCGGGCCAAATACGAAGGGGTCGACACAGTATGCAGTGCGTGTGGAGAGGAAGAAGAAACTGCCGAACACTTGATAATGTTCTGTAAAGGGCTCCAGCCTATAGTTCAGGATGATGGCGCAGAGTTTTTCAAAGCACTGGGATTTAGGGACAGCGAGGGCAAAATAGACTTTAAGCGGGTAGACTTAACTAGAAGGAGGTTATCTGATTGGTGGCTAAAGTCAAGGCACGAGTGAAAATTAAACCCTTCACTGCGAAGTACGAATCCTCAACTTCATTATTTAAAGGAAAAAAAAAGATAAATGTAATGGTTAGTTCACTAAGTATTACGGCTAGGTGGCGTTAGCCGCCGCCCGATCTAAAGGGTACAGCCACATCCATCCATCCATCCATCCATACATTCGATCATTGGGGTTTAGGGACAGTGAAGGCAAAATAGACTATATACAGGTAGAAATAACCAGGGGGGGGGGGGGCTAACTGATTGGTGGCTACAATCGAGGCACGAGTGAAATGAAATCCTTGAACACACAGTGATAGTACTTAACTTTATGGCTAGGTGGCGTGAGCCACCGCCCGATCTAAAGGGCACAGCCGGATACATTCATCCATCCGTTGATCCATACATCCACATACAAACTGCAGTTGAGTGGGAATATTCTAGATGGCGCTGTACCGCTGCTCTCCGATTGTCCGCTGTGCGGGCTGTGCCTGGGTGCGCGGAGAACGAGTGCTTCTCTCAGTTTCCTGGATAGTCGCCGTACATGGACGAAACAGAGCGGTAGGTGCGCTGATGACGCTTGCGCTCAGCTTCCTTGGCTCGCGTCTCGTCGGTGTTACCCGCTTGCCGTCTGCATTCTAGAACGTGATCGGACGCATAGACGAACGGACACTCCCCCCCTTCCTAGCAGTTAAGGGGGGGGGAGTGTCCGTTTTTCTATGTGTCCGTTCGTGCGATTAGCAGTTAATGGGGTCCTGCGACTCGAGTGTCGCTTTCATCGCCTCTTCTGGAACTGTGGAATGCACTGATGTCATTGCACAAGTGACAGCGCGAGAAACGACGCTGCTATAGCTTTATTTCAACGGACAAAGCGCATTATTTTCAGACTAGAGTGACACAAAACGGCTATTTTTGAGATTGGAAGTGACGTTTCATTCCGTGGGATTCACGACATAGTCCGCGCGTTTTTACTGGTTTGACGTGACAATTCACATACATACTAGCCTCCAGGTTACTCAGCAGACGCATAAAATTAAATTAAGGCTAATGAAGCTGCAATGGAGGCTAGTCGGAACGGTTTTCTTTTGTGATACGCTGCCCCGTACGAAATGAAGCGAAAAAAATTTAAAAAAAAAACAGCACACGGTGATTCAAAAACTCGCAACTTGTTTCATTTCAACCATGCAAAGACTTCTGTACAAGGAGAAAATCGAAGAAGAACGAGGGCAAAATGAGCAGTTGGTTACCGTAGATAGACAAACGAGGAATATCAGTCTACGAGTCAAAAAAAAGTTATCTTTATGCATACCTTTTCTGGTGGAGAAAGGCAGCAAATAAATCTTATAGCAGCCCGCAACGTGCTAAAGCACGCTCCGAAGGGTCAAATAAAGTCCATCCGTCCGTCCGTCCGTCCGTCCGTCCGTCCGTCCGTCCGTCCGTCCGTCCGTCCGTCCGTCCATCCATCCATCCATCCATCCATCCATCCATCCATCCATCCATCCATGCACTCACTCACTCACTCACTCATTCAGTGAATTTCAAGAAATCAAAATATTGTAGTTTTGCAAATACTTCATAACCATTTTGACATGAAAACAAATACATCAATTTTGACAACACTTAGAAATCCAAGGATTACGAAACCTAAAATTTCAGACAGATATATATTTACCTTTTCCTTCAAGGAGGCCAGACGACTTTGTGTGCGCCAAGGCTCGGACACACCAAGTAAGCATTTAATATTGAATAATGGGCTTCGCAATGCACAGACCGAGTTTTAAAACTGTGTTATCAAGTCCGTGCCAGTAGCCGAGTCGGTAAGGTGTTCAGGCTTAAACTGAAAGGTCATTGGTTCAAATCATGGTGAGGGTGGTGTTAAAGGAAGAAGAAAAAAACGCAAGGTGATGTGTTCAAGGAAGCTAAAACGCTGAAGTCCGTTCTTAATTTTTAATTGTGACCTGTAGTGGTGAGTAGACCAAGTTCCTAACATTGTATCCTGTGCCGTGCTGGTATGGCGGAATGCTAGTAGTGTTCGGTTAATAACCAAAAGGTTGGTAGTTTGAATGGCAGATCTATAGGATTGCTGGTAGTTCGAATCACATTGATGAGGACGACAGCGGGATTCGAACCAGTGACATTCCGGATATTAAACGAACTTGCGACTAGGGTTCTGCGTTATTTTAGCCCATCGGTGAAATCAAATGGCTTGTTTTCATGTAAAGGCCACTATTATGACATCAACTTAACAATTCAGATGACGTTTTTTTTTTAGTTTGAGTGTTAAGCTGTTATCAGTTTCCAAAAATCTAAAAGACGAAGGTCAGCCTAACATTGCAGGTAGAATACCACTCTATGATAGCGGCTGAGAGGTTGCTTGTTCATTTCATAACCGGCAGGTCGGGGGTTCGAATCTCACTGTCAACACCATTCCCAACTAGAATTCGCTAGAGCCTTTCAAATTTTTGCTTTTGAAGTTTTCTCACTCTCCACCTTGTGGAAACTTGGCGGCATGGGAAACCCGGACCTTTTGGCCTCATGTCGTTGTAGTTTTGGTTCCCTATTTTTGTAAAAACAAACAGTTTTTACGAGAAAAAGAAAAAAAATGTCTGGATAATTTTATGGCTTATAAGGGTCAGCCGCATTTTTGTTCCATTATGCGACAGCACGTACATCTCAATTATGGCAGTAATGTATCTGGGTGACTTCCTAGTGTTCCAGTAACTTCAGCTCTGTCAATCGAACCACCAACCTTTTGGTTAGGAACTGAAAACTATTCGCAGTCGGCTACCGACCCGGCACAGGATTCAATGTACAGAACTTAGTCTGCTCATTACTACAGTTCACGATTAAAAATAAACAACAGACTTCAACGTTTTCGCTTACTTGCCCCCATCGCCTTGCGTTTTGCTCTTCCTTTAACACTACCGGCACCGTGATTCGAACCGGCGCCTTTCCGGTTTAAAACTGGATACCTTCCCTACTTGGCTACTGCCAGGGACTTGTTAACACAGTTTAAAAGTTGGTCTGTACATTAGGCAACTCATTCTTCAATATTAAATACTGGATTTGGGTGTGCGAGCTTTGATACACAGACAAGTTTTTTTGGCTTCCTTGAAGAAAGAGGCAAATATATAGCTGTCGGAAAATTTAGGTTTGTGCTGCTTCTTGAATTTCTGAGAGTGTTGATAAAAATGATTTACTTGTCATTTCGCGCCGAAATGGTAGGCTTTTTGCGTAACTTTATTGTTTGGATTTCTTCGCATTTGCTTGCATTGGAATATTGATTTTTTTACTACTTTTCACCGAAAAATGTGTCGGGGTGGCTTGCACACGTTGTGAAGAAAAACAACTGGGCAGCGTGAATCTTTCTTTTAACGAATTTTATTATTGTCTCTTCGCCCGCCCCTTCCCCGCGTAGTGAGGTAGTCGAGTAGGCGATGGGGGAAACGGTCGGGAGATAAGAACCCCCACGTCCTCTTTTGTTGATTAGCACTCCACAAAATAAGGTTCGTGATTAAGCAAAAAGTGATCAGCGCTAAAACAAATACGAAGGACACAGCCGTATGCGAAAGCTTCGCTGAAACAAGCCCCTTTAATCTTTATCGATTACATTGTAGTTATCCACAATTTCATATGGACGAGTAACGACACACATTAAAAAGTGTGCACTCAGAGGTTTAAGTACTCACCAGAGACGAGATAGTGCTATCGCGTTCGACTCAAAGGCAAAGCTTGAGGATCCCCCCCCCCCCTTTTTTTTTTTTCGCTTCCTTCGCCACAACTTTCAATTTTGCGCATAATGACGTCGGCAATAACGTCAAGACAGCCTCACTACTGCGTCAGAATGACCTTAAAAAAGTGGAACACCCAAAACAACCTTGAACGGAAGAAAGAAAGAAAGAGAGAGAGGAAGACAGAAAGAAATAATTAATGAAACAATGAATGAAATAAAAGGGGTGGCATGGGCAAGTGTTCGACTCTGCACCAGTTCTTCATCACGACTAAGTGTGCTTACCTTTCCAACCCTTTTTTTTCCATCGGTGACGTCACGTAAAATAATTGGCCCGTTTTTTTTTTCTATGCTTTGTTACTACTCCTTGAATAGAGGTACTTAACAGCAGACTTTATCGGCTTGTCTGTCTACTGGGACATTCCTGTGGTGGAAGTTGCGACACCTGTCAATCTCATCACTTCCCAAGTGTGCATAATTTCGTGACGTCAGAAAAGAATGCTACAATTCTCTTCTACAACCCATTTGCATCCACTAATGTCTCCCATGGCGCAATAGCTTTGAGTTAAGAAAATTTCGCTCCCTGCGCGTCCTCAAGTGTCGGGGACTGCATCCGCTTCAAAACTCACTACTCCGGCGAAAGCACTCACCGCTTCATAACTGTGTCGAAAAGCAGGTTGTCCATTCTGCGATTTGATCTCAATGTTGCAACGCACTATTTGTCTCAGCTTACCACTTATTTGGAACAACGAGAAAATCCAGGGCTCTTTCCGTTACCGGGAAAATGGGGTCAAGTGAAAGTTGGCGTTGTACTGCTTTACTTTCTTTCTTCGGGCCGTTTCACTTTACACAAAAAGTGGCGATTTTCAGGCTGTGAATTCGCTCGCGGCGAAAAATAGGTCTGTTCGCTCCCAACATTTTGGAAATTTTCGCTCTTATGGCACTGGCAGCAGCGATTTTTGGTCGGAACCCGTCGATATAGGGCAGGGCCGGCCAAGCCGTCGAAATTGCGTTGACGTGTTTGTTCTTGGTAATGTCCGATCCTGTGCGTTTTAAAATGAATTTAGATTGGAAGTTGTTCTTATAAAAATAACGAGACATGCAGTCTCTACGTTACCGCTCATGGAAACTTAATGGTATCATAATGCACAGATAATTACATTACATTAAAAAACTCTGCAGTGTCTGCAGGTCACAAAGACTAGTAGCAAAATCTCGCCGTTTCCGTCGCGGAGCATTTGCAGTTCATTTGCAGTTCATTTGCATTTGCAGTTTGCGCTCGTCCTTGTCTCTTATGTTAGTTGTCTGAAGTTTTAAGCGCCTAGAAGTTTTATATGGATTACCAACTAGCCCAATCCCACACTTTACTTAAGTACATTTCTAGTTCCTCGGGCACTGTTAATTGTAGCTGCGCTCGTCCTTGTCTCTTATGTTAGTTGTCTGAAGTTTTAAGCGCCTAGAAGTTTTATATGGATTACCAACTAGCCCAATCCCACACTTTACTTAAGCACACTTTACTCATGTGAAACAGAACCGCGATTAGCAGCGCTTGCGAACAGAGCGAATGATGTGACCAGAACAATTTTTTTTTCGCTTGCAATCGCAGCCTGGGAAACATCCTTATCTCAGTTTTTAAAGACGATAGTCTTTCTTGGGGTACTTTGACGCAAAAATTTTGGCCTGTTGTTTAAGATTATTTATTTTTGAAAAAAAGCCTACATACACAGAAGACATTTATATGCTAGATTTCTCGTTCTCCAGACATTTCTAATATATCTTACTATACATTTAAATGCACAACAGGAGCTGTCTGTGCCTGTAAACAGAAATTTTTATGTGCACGAAGAAAACTATGCACAGGGGTACGTACAATTTATGAAAAGGAACCAAACATTTGTCTTCTTGTCTGTTTGTATGCCGTAACGAACGATACGCCAAATGGTACCCCAAGAAGTCAACCAAATCCGCAGCGCCCACCAATATTGCTCAAGTTTCACCGTTCATACTTGTGCGATTGTCAATTAAAAAGCAATTATTGCTCATATCTGAGACATCTTAACAACACGTCAATATTCTGTATGTGTGTCTTTATACCATAGAAGTGTTAGTACGAATCAGTGTTATGGCGTCATCATGACATCACGGCTCGACGTCATTGTCATCACATCATGTGACGTCAACAGGTTATGGCAATCTGCGTATTTTCGCGATGCATTCACAAAATGACCCAACACCTATTTTCATTTTTTTTTTCATAATTCGCGTTTGTGGTGCCGTCTTGCGATGACTCACATAGTTTCGTAATTTGTCGGCTTGATCAGGAATACAACGCCTTTGCCTTATTAGTTTTGTAGCTTTTGCCTGTCGTCCTTTCTACACTGCTGTGTGGCGTGAAGAAAGAAAGAAAGAAAGAAAGAGAGAAAGAAAGAAAGGAAGAAAGAAAGAAAGAAAGAAAGAAAAAAAGAAAGAAAGAAAAAAAGAAAAAAGAAAAAAGGAAAGAAAGAAAGAAAGAAAGAAAGAAAGAAAGAAAGAAAGAAAGAAAGAAAGAAAGAAAGAAAGAAAGAAAGAAAGAAAGAAAGAAAGAAAAAGTCACAGCATTGCCACAAAGGCGAAGCAATTGATGAACGCGATAGCAACAAATTGGAAGGTCACACGCAGAATGGCAAGCAGATCGAAACGTGTCCCGCATTTCTCACGCACAAATGACGCACGAAACCTACTCACAGGTACAGATGAACGCGAATAAGCGTCTCAGTTGTAACTTCGCTGTGTCTGAAAAGCACGTTCTTTTCGCAAACTGAGGCTGGGAGACGATTGCAGTGACCTTTGTGCGCCCCGTAACTGCAACAGAATCGTTCCAGTGCAAACGAAATGCCAGCCAAGACGTATGATTCTCCCCACCGGGAGATAAGGGTGTGCGAGAGATCGTCCACTCCCCTCTCCGCGGGCCAAACTACGCGTGATAGATGAGAGCTGCCACGCGCTCACTGCGCCATCTTGCTGATAATGCTGAAAACACGACAGCCCCCCTCCCCCGGGATTCCCGCCAACAGCGGTAAATGGTAGATATAAACAGCTTGCCGTTTGAACGTTGAAGGAGGTACCCTTCGGTGACTCAGTAATAAAGAAAAAAAAACCTTTCGGTGGCTCAGTGGTTAACGCCTTGCATTCACGACGCGGAGGTCCCATGTGCCATTCCGCGCGCCGGAGTCTTTTTCTGGATTTTTTTCTCTCTTGCGTTTTCATATATATAGATGCGTATGCATATATGGTGCATGACATCAAAGCCGACGCCGGCGGCGAAATCCAGCTGAGAGCGTCCATATAATTGCTATCGCAATAAGAGAAAGAAAGAAAGAAAGAAAGAAAGAAAGAAAGAAAGAAAGAAAGAAAGAAAGAAAGAAAGAAAGAAAGAAAGAAAGAAAGAAAGAAAGAAAGAAAGAAAGAAAGAAAGAAAGAAAGAAAGAAAGAAAGAAAGAAAGAAAGAAAGAAAGAAAGAAAGACCGCGCAAGGGAGTGGCCTTGCTGTGCTCCGAGAGAAAAGCAGTTCCGAGGTCCACGCTCTCGGTTACAAAAAGTTGCATCAATAACAGTGCCGCCAGTGTTGCACTCGGAGGCGCCACGGCGCCTTCAGTTGCCAAGTGGCGCCACACGGCGGCCGCATTTGTCGTCACTATTGTTCTGTTTCTCTCACCTCCTTAAGAAACGTGCGTATCGCCTTTCCTTTCGAAACACATCAGTTGGACAAAGATAGATTCGTTCGCGTTTTTTTTTTTTTTTCGAAACGCTGCCTCCTCTTAAACGCCAAGCTGCCTTCTTCCATACACCCATTCCAAAAAAAAAAAAAAAACGAGAGAACGTTATTATTCTTGGGAAAGACTGAGCGCACGATGTCGTCTGCACCAGAATGACAGACGATACCAGAAACTGGGTCATCGTCTGTTTGGAATTCCATATCGCTTGCATGGAAACGACAATCGACGCCTGATGAAACGATGGATTTGTGTACTATTGTCCCACACCATTCGCTAATAGGTCGTTGTCTCGTAAACTACTCCAAGTGTTACATTAGCCAAAGCATCTTGTTCTACGTATTAGAGGTGTTGAATATCGACCTGAGATACCTTGGAAAGCTTCGCGTTCATTGTGGCACTTCTACGATCAAATAAACTAACGCATTTGAAGTACCTAGTTCATATAAACTCCAATGTTCAACACAGCAAGAGTATCGTATATTTTCTAAAGTCAACGCGTCACTATCTCGTTGCTCTCCTTGGCAAAATTAAAGCCCTACTATATAGTTTGAAAGGTCGTTCAACCACTATAAGCGCAATGCCGATGTTTCTTTGTTTATTATTAATCTTAACGCTACCATAGTTCGCGCAGTTTGATACGAAAGCTCTCAGCCGATAAACACTTGTGAGAAATGTGTTTGCCTTTGCTCAAAGGCGCCAGCAACAACCATACCAGAAGAAAATAATCGAAGGTTCCATTCAGACGCAATCGCTATTCGTCGTTGTTTCTTCGGTCAACATTGAAACGATATCATATAACGCCCTTATTTCTCCCCACTGTCGTCTGCAACAACAACAAAAAAAAACAGAAGCGTTCTTCAATATCGTCTGCTCCAGTTACAGTGGTTTTCGTGGTCTAAACGCATATACCGTTCACTAGTACAGTGAGCTGCCTTGGCCCATATCTCATTTTGTTTAAATCCTGTAACTTTCCCGGCGCAAGCAGCAGCGGCAGTGACATTAACCTCTCTTAGCACGTCTGCAGAAAAACTGGAAGTTCACGCTAAGAAACTTGATTATCGTTCTTCGTGGTAACTGGCATATACCTACAATGCCTCTGAAAAAAAAAAACAAGAAACAGGCGATATTGCAGAACGGAAACGTAGCATTCTATTGAATTAGGCAGCCGTCCTTGCCGTATACGCGCTCGTTACGATGTTGTACACTTTCGCGTTTACCCGCACATCTATCTTGTCTCCTGTTGTTGCCTGTTCCTATCTCAAACTATCTATCCATCGTTGTATTTTCTCATTGCAGGCGAAACTCGGTCAGCCGTTAACCTCACTTGTAATGCCCTGCTTCGAACAGACTCCACCAGACATTATCATGATCTTACCATCATGGATATCGAACAGAAGGATTAGACAAGATAACACAGGGCTATACAAGAGAGACAGACTTAGAGACACGATAGACAGACAGACAGACAGACAGACAGACAGACAGACAGACAGACAGACAGACAGACAGACAGACAGACAGACAGATAGATAGATAGATAGATAGATAGATAGATAGATAGATAGATAGATAGATAGATAGATAGATAGATAGATAGATAGATAGATAGATAGATAGATAGATAGATAGATAGATAGATAGATAGATAGATAGATAGATAGATAGATAGATAGACAGACAGACAGACAGACAGACAGACAGACAGACAGACAGACAGACAGAACAGACAGACAGACAGACAGACAGAAGACAGACAGACAGACAGACAGACAGACAGACAGACAGACAGACAGACAGACAGACAGACAGACAGACAGACAGACAGACAGACAGATAGACAGATAGATAGATAGATAGATAGATAGATAGATAGATAGATAGATAGATAGATAGATAGATAGATAGATAGATAGATAGATAGATAGATAGATAGATAGATAGATAGATAGATAGATAGATAGATAGATAGATAGATAGATAGATAGATAGATAGATAGATTTTAAAGTATTTCTCATCATTCGGCGGCCTGGCCTAAAGCACTTGTGTCAGCGGCCCACCCTAGAACAATACGCACAACACAATTCACTAAATCATGGAAACGGCGATAAGAAGGCAGTTTTAGGTATACGATGACCAAAGTATTAATGATTGTTTCGAATTGTAGCTAGCTAGAGCTGGGGCCAGCTGGCATTATCGGGAATTTCCAGTCCCCGGATGACAACGTGCTCGTTAAAGAAAGAAAAAAAAAGGTGGAGAAAGATTGGGGGGGGGGGGGAAGGGTAACTTCAATACGCATATGTATTTACAGGTTACCCAAAACGACTCGATGTCTTAAGAAATTGACTATTTTGCACGGTATATACTTTCAGCCCCCACAACACACTTTTACACGTACCGCTGCATAACACAGTGGATACCGATAGAGATTTAGAGATTAGAGAATTTGATTCTGTGTAAAATCCTTATTTTCAATGCAAAGGCGTGACGCACATTCGCACTAGCTCTCTATATAATGAAAGCGTCTGAACTCGGCAACTGGGCTTAACGGCAGCGTTCAGTGTTAAAGTGGGCTTAACCCTGTTTCGCGTTTATCGACGATCTTATTTGTTTTTCTCACTTTCAATCGAAACAATATTCGCTGAGCACAAGGGCTGTTAGTCTTTGTTCTCGCGTATCACGACCCGCGATAACTTTTGTTGGCCGCTTTACGACCGTCACACTTTCGGTTCGTCACTTCATTAGATGTCACTTTGTCCCCCTAGAGGTCGCAGCGGTGGTTTCACTTACAGCCGTAGTGTCGTAAAATGGGAGCGACCCGCGAAACGTCATTCGAAATGGCTGTCGTACTGCGCGCCTTTTTTGATCCCGCGCGATTTGGTAATCCAGTGGCTCAGCGAGGTGTGCGATTACGTTTTCAATATCCCTCCAGCGCTTTGTGCCTCTGACACGTGTGAGTGTTTGTGACTGCCGGTATTTTCAGCTTCGAAGCAATTGTCGTTTTAAGGTTGACACGTGTACTGTCGTTTCCCCTTAAATACGTGCAGCACTCCGAGAAGTGGGGCTTTCTTTTGCGCTTCCGTGAGCACCGGTTGCCCACTAATAAAAACTATTCTTGGAGTTTTACGTCTCAAAAACAACGATATGATCACGAGAGGGAGAGAAAAAGATAAAGATGCAAGGGAAGGCAGGGAGGTTAACCAGACGCACATCCGGTTTGCTACCCTGCACTGGGGAAGGAATGAAGGCGGGAAAAGAGGTTGCAGAGAGATGAGAAGGTAGGGACGCGGTAATGAAGGGATCTGGAAATTTTCGGCCGTCTGCTGTTCTTTAATGTGCACTTAAATTGCCCCGCCACGGTGGTCCAGTGGCTAAGGTACTCGCCTGCTGACCCGCAGGTCGCGGGATCAAATCCCGGCTGTGGCGGCTGAATTTTCGATGGAGGCGGAAATGGTGTAGGCCCATGTACTCAGATTTGGGTGCACGTTAAAGAACCCCAGGTGATCGAAATTTCCGGAGCCCTCCACTACGGCGTCTCTCATAATCATATGGTGGTTTTGGGACGTTAAACTCCACAAATCAATCAATGTGCACTTAAATTTCCATAACCACACGTGTCTCGAACATGTGTGTTGCTCGTGTGTCGTCGCTGGGACAGTATACTGAACAGTACTATTCACAAAAACAAGTGATAACAACTCTCGGAAAGACGGGCACGCGTGCGTCGTAGGGGCGACATCAACGACATGAGCAGCCACAGAAGAATCGAACGACAAACGTTGCAGACGAACTTCATTTCCGGCGTATTCAGGCAGCCGCCAATGGCGGTGAGAGGTTGATTTCGAAAGATATTTTCTTGTTGTTGTTTTTTTTTGTTTCGCGAAAAAAGACCAATCATTGTTCGTGTTCTTACGCGCGGCCATACGAACTTTGCGTACAAGCTTTATTTCTTTTTTTTTTCCTGGCAACGGTGTTGTTGTCTGTCCCTTTTACGAGCGGGCGTTTATAAGTTCGCCCCAGTAAGATCTTAAAGAATCGTTTCGCACCTCTGCATTTCTCTTATTTCCTACTAAATGTAGTCCTACTACATGCAGTCCTACTACATGCAAACACTGCTACATACAGTTTTACTACATGCAAAAGGCTTCTCCACGTACTTGCCTCGTTACAATGGAAGCTGATTAGGCCTAGCTACACGCGCGCTCATCTCGAAGTCGCGAATTGAGGAGCTGCAAACGTGGGGCATGCCGGCGCGGTAAATGCGTTGGTGGCGAGACACTATTCGCGTCAAATGAATGACTCGTTAGGGAAAGGCTCCCTTCCTCTCCCCTCAATTCCCAAGACTTTGCCATTTATGTCAAAGTCTTGGGAACTTTGTTACTGTGCCATTTATGTCTTAGGAACTTTGTTACTTTGCCATTTATGTTTTAGGAACTTTGTTACTTTGCCATTTATGTCTTAGGAACTTTGTTACTTTGCCATTTATGTCTTAGGAACTTTGTTACTTTGCCATTTATGTCTTAGGAACTTTGTTACTTTGCCATTTATGTCTTAGGAACTTTGTTACTTTGCCATTTATGGACTTCGTTACTTTGCCGTTTATGTCAACATTCTGAGCGACTTATTTGCTTATGACGCACGCATTGACTTGTTTCACCACTCTCTTTTATTTTCTACAGCATGTCCACGTCTTAAACCGTACTCGAAAAGCAAAAAAAAACAATGATGATAATAATAAAGACAATCAGTCACGCACATAATTTATCACGGAATGTCACAGAGCAAGCTGAAGCGTCATCTAGACTCGCAACTTTTACACCGCCACAGCTGGTGATCTGTATCATATTTAGCTGTTCGTATAACAAGCCAGCGACCTTTAGTATTTTGGGGAACATGAGTACCCGAAATGGAACAGTAAGGCGAACGACGAGTTGTTAACGTAAACCAATCTGACAGTTTTTAATAGTAATAACTGCATAATCACACGTGCCTGCGCAGAACCCTCGCTCACGTTGCCGTAACATTTTTGTTTGCTTTTACAGCAGTGACAGCAGTTATTAAAACATGTATCAGACAAGAAGTACGGCTTCGATAATATCCGTATTATGTCCACACGTATGACATGAAAGTTGACAAAGGTAACCGTGACCATTTGGACGAGTTTTGGTGCATCACGCACAATCATTTACTACCTGTACTTGGCCCGGAAGTTGCGTTAGGGTTCGTCATATAAGTTAACGTTGCAGTGGCGACCACACCGTAACAAGTCCCTCTCCGTAGCTTTCAAGGCAATGTTTTGTCATAGTTTAGTCGCAGAATATTTTCCTATACGTGCCAACGGGAACCAAAAAAAAGAGAAATTCACAGCTTCGCCTCAAGGGCGCAGCAATGAATGCGATAGCAACGCGTTGAAATTCAATGCGAAGCAAGGCTGGCAGCTGATTCCTTCAGCATCTTATGTTGGGCAGCTCTACAATATATATTAAGACTACTCGATATTCGCTAACATGTTATATTCACATTCAGAACTGTACTATCTGTATTCTATTCGTATTATAGTCGGTCTCATTATCAGTATTCGCGCTGTCCTCCGTATTCATTCTCGCTTTTTGGGATAAGTGCTCGTTCGTAGAAGTGTGAGCGACACAGCTAGCTCTTACCCGAGCCCTGCGGCACTGCACGCAATGTACCCCGAACTGTTCGCAAAGACGCGGAGCGCCCCTGTGTAGCGGTTATGTGGACTTCGAGCGTGTCCTGTGGGGCTGCGCATCAACCGGTCTCTCTTTTAACCAAAAGCAATGAAGAAAGTTATTAAGGCCTAGGACGAGATCTCTCAGATCCTGGAAGTACAGAGGACCTGCGCGAGAAATGTCAGGTGTAAGCTGACCGTTCCTCGAGTGGGCCTAGCCAGGTGACGTTGAGTTTACTGGCATCCGTTGAGGACCTAATAAAGTTGCTTGGCTTACTCTCACTATCTCACTCAATCACTCAGTGCCCCGCCGCGATGGTCTTGTGGCTAAAGTACTTGGCTATTGACCCGCAGGTCGCGAGATCGAATCCCGGCTGCTGCGGCTGCATTTCCGATGGAGGCGGAAATGTTGTAGGCCCGTTTGCTAAGATTTGGGCGCACGTTAAAGAACCTCAGGTGGTCGAAATTTCCGGAGCCCTCCACTACGTCGTCTCTCATAATCACGTGGCGGTTTCGGGACGTTAAAACCCACATATAACATATATCACTCTCTCACTCAATCACTCACTCACTCGCTTATTTGGATTTACATCACTGGACTTTTCTGCATCATGCTATGCAGTTGAAAATTTGGATCAAGGCAGGTGGGCGGCCAAGGCTCGTCGAGCCCTGGACGTGGCGCCTCCGCCACGGTGGCTCCATGAGCTCCTTTTTACCCTTTCCTTCGAACAAAGTTGGGCTCTCTTTCTAACTATGCAAAAACTGTGCGAGGCCTCACACTGCCCTCATTTAAACGGGTGCAAAACTTGGCAACTATTTTGAACTGTTTCCTGCGCTCCTATATTACGTGAATCTCTTTTCTCTCTCTCTCTCTCTCTCTCTCTCTCTCTCATTCTCTATCTATCTATCTATCTATCTATCTATCATGTGTGCGTGTGTTGTGCGCGTGTGTGTTTGTGTCAGCAGCCTTGCCGACCGCGGCACAAGCATCTGCTTTCAACCCTGCCAAAGTGAACAAAATTTAATATGGAACGCACTTCGCATAACCGGCCTCTCCAAAATGTAGGCACGTTTAATAAAGCCGCACGTGAAACTAGGTTACGATGTTTCCAGCACCGTTTTGTAAGACGCCTCCTGCTCACGTTACGAAACGGCAAAGTGACAAGGTTTCACCCGCACAAACAAAGCTCGCGAAAAGTATTCTTTAATTATCGCCTTTTATGCAACGGACGCCTTCCTTTAATCTTCCTCGTGCGTAGGAATGCTGACCTCGTTGAAGTTCCGTAATCGCCAAAATTGAAAGATTCCTTCTCAACGATGCCAGCCGCTAAGATACACTTAGGCCCGATGACGTCGGGTGTTTTTTTTTTTTAACGCCCTTGACGGCACGTGTCAGCAGCGTCACATGGTGACGTGTTCGCATGACGTCAGCTTTCTGAGAGATACTGAAAGGCAGACACTAAATTAGATCAAAATAACTAAACGTTGCCCGAGAGACACAGAAAGGCAGACACTAAATTAGATCAAAATAACTGAACGTTGCCCATAAAATTACATTTCAATGCATTTACTAAAAATTGGTCTTCCGTTATACTGTAGTCAAGAAATGAGACGAGCGCGTTTTCTTCGTTCTCGCGTCAAACCTTCGGCGGCCACACGTAGGTGTGACGTCACAGAGTTAGCTTGAGTGTAAGTTGTTCTGGCGCGGCAAAAAATGCTGTATAGAATCCCTACATACTGGGTGTATTTTTTTTAATGCGAAAATGGCCATGTTCTACCGGTAGACACCCACCATAGGCCTTAGGTATGAGCTTTCAAAACTTATCAACGTCGCCGCGATTCCTTTACCTTGCTATTATTTTGGCTACTTGATAAACCTAATAACGAAGTAATGAGTGGTTCGTTTTGCAATCGCTAAGTATAATAAGCCCGGCTTAACTCCGAGTTTATTTTGCTTATTTATTTATTTATTTTCAAATAATGCAGCCACGCTGGGGCTATGGAAAATGTAGGGACCAAACATTACAGTTAAGTTCGAAACCTGCCGTCTTCTTATAAAACCTTGCACGTGTTTCGTCTTGAAGCGGTCCAATCAAAGTGCCACACTTTTCGTAAAAATGAAAACCGCGAACGTTACGTTACCGGTCCCGAATGCAAAAAAAAAACTTGTTGACGCAACTGTAAATTTAAAAGTGACCTTGATACCAACTGAATTAGATGAACGTTGCCACGAGCGCTCCTTTTACTATTAATACGTACCCGACCCAATACACGTGCAACCACTGCATTGCGTAACCCACGAACGAATGTCTGGAAAACTTCCTTATTATTTTATAACCCGATAGGCTTGAGCACGCAAACGCGAAGTGTGGGTCATTTCAAAACTAATACTGCGCCCAGCGATAAGGCTCAAATGGTCGATTCTACATGTATAAATGCCGACGCGCCTAAACCACGGATAAGAATATCGACGGTCAACGCATCGTTCGCCACTATCAGTGTATGGCATGTATTGTCTTTAGTATGAGTTTTTCGTTCCCGGGCGCAAGTTAACCAAAATGAAGAGTTACGTCATTAAGCAGACTGAGTACTGTCTGCTTCACCGTCACCACCACGCGAAGAGATTTCTTCCTTTTACGAGCATCCGCAATTACGCCTTTAAAGCTGGCTTTTTTGCAATGCAAGTAAGCACAAGGAAGAGCCAGCTTCGGACATTTCTTTTGGCTTAAAATTATTTTTCGCTTATTAGTCAACTACAATTTCCCAATTCCGAAAACCCCACTTTTACCGCGAAACGACGCTTTAGCAAAGAAAGAAACGTGTGAAAATAAAATACCACTGAAGACGCCTCCTTAAGATTCCTGCACCAAACATCGTGGCGACATATATTTTGAAGGCGTCTACTGGGTCCTACGTAACTTACAATCAATAAAAATGAAGTATGTTTCATATTTGGGTGCCATAAGAAGTTTCGGAAAGTTTCATTGAGCCAATGTCACAAAAAAAGAAAAAATATATCTTGAAAAATTTATCGCAACGAGTGGAGATTTCAGCGCGAAATTTGAAAATGACACTTCAACCTTGATTTTTTCCACCAATATAGTAGTTATGATAGCGAAACATATGTCATTAGAGTTCTCAGAGTGCATTTTCTCAATCAAAACTAAGTCATTGGTTCTCTGTTGTGTCATTTTAATTAAACGCAGTTGGGAAAGAGACACATCGAAATATACTTCCATGAGTTGGCATTCCTCATAATCTCCAAGAATATGTATATAATGAACAAAACTGATGGTTCAGTGATGGTATATGAGAAAATTTTCCAACTGCAAACGACACAACGACAACATGTCTCTATTGCGAGAATCAAATCATATGAAACACAACATAATGGTCACGCCTAACAAATACTAAGCCTACTTTAGCCGTTTTTTTTTTATTTTTATGCATGTGAAGGAGTAAGATATCTATGAGCTGTTCATTTGAGATAGTCAAGGGTCCGTCCTTTATGAACAAAATAAGAGGTAAATGAAGCTTTGCGTGAGAATGTCTAACATCACCTAGACAAAAGGTGTCGTATTCCTGACCAAATCATTTTATTTATTTATTTATTTATTTATTTATTTATTTATTTATTTATTTATTTATTTATTTTTTTATTTATTTATTTATTATATTTGTTTTCTCCTGTATTTCTTTTTATTTATTTCTTCATGTCTTTCTTTTTCTTTCTTTCGCCCCGCTGTGGTAGTCTGGTGGATAAGGCACTCGGCTGCTGACCCGCAGGTTGCGGGTTCGAATACCCGCTGCAGCGGCTGCGTTTTCGATTGAGGCGATAATGCTGCAGGCCCATGTGCTCAAATTTGGGTGCACGTTAAACAACCCCAGAGAGCCGAAATTGCTGGAGTTCTCCACTACAACGTCTCTCATAATCGTATAGTAGTTTTGGAATGTTAAATCCCACATATAAATCAATCAATGCCGCTATCGGTCCTCGTAATGTGAAATTTCCGGAGCCTTATAAAAATGTCTAGATTCAACAAAAAAAGACGCCAAATCCTTAAAAGCGGTAGAAAATCCCTACGTCTGAGATAAACGTTTAAGTTTGGCATCAATGTCTGTGAGTCGCCCGATTAAATAGAATGGCGGTTGACGCGAGAATGTGCAGTGGGGGTGTCGGTGACACCGTCGACGCCGGATCTGCGAGTATATAGGTGCTACCATAAAATGCTCCGCATTAAAAAAAAATCTTCAAACATGGGTAGCTCAGCTTTCAAAGCCCTGCCTACAATTATTGCACAGTTTGGCGAGATTAACTCATGGCCACTTCAAGAACGAATACGGGACAGCACGCGCAATCAGTTACCTCACTCCACTACAGTGCACTAGAGGGGGGCTTAAAAGCTTTCTAGTGCACTGTAACTCCACCATACCGAGCACTATTCGCCACTGCGGTTAGCCACGAAAAACGAGAGTGGCGCGATCAAGACAAGACGAGTAAAAGAATGAGGAGAAGAGGAAGAAGACGACGGGGGTTCGAATCTGGGTCAACCAGACGCGACGCGCGTCCGCGAACCGTCGCGATGTGGTCCAATAAACTGATTATACCGAGCACCGCGCGTGATCCGAGAACGCGTTAACGCGGTGGCAAGCGGCGGTTAGGAAAGTGGTTGAGAACATCTGCCTCCGATGCGGCAGACAGTGGGCTAGGATGCCAGCACCGCCGGACGCGCGCGCTGGTTTTTTTTTTTTTTTTGGGGGGGGGGGGGGGGATTTAGAAAAAGGGGGTAACAATTTAGAGCACAGGGTACTCTACTATGGGAGAGCTTAAAGCCGTCCCAAGGAGGTGGAGAAACAATACAAGGGAAGTGATTGCTGAGGCGAAGCTTTTTAAAGCGGCACCTGTTCGTCCCTCGTAGTCGTAGTCGTAGTGTGTAACCAGTGTTACATTTTGACCTGCAAGGTGGTGCCGGTGGGAGATTTCTTCAGTGCTTTGTTGAACAATAAAAAGTTCGCGGCGTGCGCGTTAACTAAAAGTCGAATGCCCCTGTCTCTCATTCCCCATTAGCAAGCATTGGCATGTTCCAGTAAGAAACGTTAGTAGAAGTAGAAGTGTTAAAAGCCGACTTCTGTTGTCTCTCATTGCCAGTAGCAGCCATTGTTTACCTCCAAGGTAGTGCCTGGTGAGATATCTCCTGTGCGTGACTAAGCCATTGGCATGTTCCAGTAGGAAACGTTAGTAGAAGTGTTAAAAGCCGACTTCTGCTGTCTCTCATTCTCAGTAGCAGCCATTGTTTACCTCCAAGGTAGTGCCTGGTGAGATATCTCCTGTGCGTGACTAAGCCATTGGCATGTTCCAGTAGGAAACGTTAGTAGAAGTGTTAAAAGCCGACTTCTGCTGTCTCTCATTCTCAGTAGCCGCCATCGTTTACCTCCAAGGTAGTGCCTGGTGAGATTTCTCCTGTGCGTGATTAAACAATAAAAAAATTGTTCAAAACGCCGTATTGATTGATGAAATAAACCAACGAAAGACGACAGATGTTTTCTAAAAGCAAAACGAAAAGACGCCAGATGTTTCTAAAGCAAAACATAAAGAAGACGCCAGCTGCTTAACGAAAGACGTCAGGTGTTTTTTTTTCTTATCGGGCGAATTAACGGAAGAAAATTTCCCGGCATTACTTCCAGGAGCTTCGCCCAATCTCATCATCATTCACCTCGTGGATCTCCCATCAATTTTTTTGGGTACACTCATCTCCAAGCAGTTGAAACATTTTCGAGCCTTACGGGCGTTTGAGAACGCTTTTGACTTTTGTGCAGTGCCACTCCCTCGTACGTGTCAGCGTGCCCATTCAATCTCTCCTTCTTTTCTCCCTTTCCTCTCTATAATCTTCCCACCTTCGCATTTTTTTCAGCGTAGGGTACCATACCGAAAAATCTATGGACCATTTCCCCGAAAGAACCCTGATGAGATGCGAAACAGCGGCGGTGCGCACGGCGTTGACCCGGGTAAAACGGGCATTGATGCGGGTGCTGGAAGAAAGGTTTGAAAAGGTTTGAAGTGAAACTATAGCATTGCTTTCCACTCTGGAGGGCCTCTTTCATGCAGCATTGTTGAAAAAAACTAATCTGTATTTATTGGCATTTTGTTTTTAAAAAATATTGTTATTACACGCCGAGGCACTTTGCCGGCGCAGTTCTTTCGACATCTTGGACTGCGAAACTTCGTTGTTTTAATTCGAGGCTTTTCGCTGAAACCACTGCCACTCATCAAGTTACGTGTCTCAGCTCTGAACGCGCTAGTTCCAGACGGGATGAAGGGCAAGAAATGAAGAAGCGTTAGCGGCATTTCAACAGTATTGCGACACCTTGGCCCGACGTGCAGAGGCCTTTGGTGTTTCTCGGTGTACAAACCTTTTCTACACACATTCGTAACTACGTGAGAAGCGAAAAATAACTAATGTGATTGAGTAAAGGGACAAACAGTGTTAAAATATTAGTATGAGGGGTTTTACATCCCAAAACCATGATATGACTACGAGAGACGCCGTATTGGAGGGCTACGGAAATTTCGACCACCTTTGACGTGCACCCAGATGTGAGCACACGGGCCTGGAACATTTCCGCATCCATCGGAAATGCAGTCACCGCAGCCGGGATTTGAACCCGCGACCTGCGGGTCAGCAGCCGAGTACCTTAGCCACTAGACCACCGCGGCGGGATCAGCAGCCAAGCCCTATATATCCACTAATCCACCAATTGGACTGATTCTTTTTAGAGAAGAAACCCGACAATATGAAATATTATCGGGATAATATTTTAGTTCATTATATCTGATTACTGTTGTAAAAACAGAGATAAAGATATGCTCTAATAAATCGGCAACCTCCCAAGAAAAATGGTTAAATACAAAAACACATTATTCTAGTCTTTAAGATCACTACAAACGAGGTAGCCCGAACGTGTGCATTTGTGGCAATTCACGTTTATATTCCGTTCATACGCCGGTACAAACGATCGAATGCAGCTTTTCCTGCGCTTTGTTTGTTCAGTGCAGGATGGCCAAGATTTCCCCCTGTCTTTCAAGCTATTGCAAAAAAAACGAGATTGTGAACTGTCTTTCAACGTTTATTTTGCTTTTTATACCACCTTCATAGCTTCGAGCCTCGAGCGAACTAAACATTTTTTCATTACAGCCCACATGCATCCCGCCGGCTCTGGTGTTTTCGGTTTCGTTATGAAATTGGTGTCACCGAAATGAAAAGCGACCGACCAAAGTTCGTATTTGGTTGGTTCTTACCGATATTCAGTTATATCATTGTTCGTCATGACGAGGTTAAACTGGTTCTACGTGGTATATTAAACCGTATAAAGTCGCGAATTCGAGCCGTCGTCTGTTTCTTTTATCCATGAGCAGACCACGCTTCGACACCATGGGTCCATTTCTCACACCCATAGCTTCTGCGACACTACACCAATTTACTGGGGTTGAATGCGCCTGCTAGACAAACACGGGATCGCTTCAAAAACGAATATCCAAAATATCTCGCGCCCGCGAGTCCACATATGCTCGAGGTTTTAAAACATGTGGCGGGCGGACACGCATTACGTAACGAGTTAACGAGTCCGAAGCAAACGCATTAAGCTCTTTGTGTTGTGTTTTCGTAATGGACCACCAGGGCGTCTTGAGAGAACTGGGTTAACGGCCATCGCCATATATACCACTGTTGCCGAGTCGCCGAGAGTGGCCGGTCGCGCTAACGTTGCATTATCGTCTGCTCCACACGCGTCGTCTGCTATACTTCTGCATCTGCGCATCTCTCTCTCCTTCCCTGTCACGCCCATTGCCTTCTCTTCAACGACAGCAATGTATTTCGACCGGAGATCTCTCCTGCGTGTAGTCGTCCCCATTATTTCCAGCACGCGAGCATTCTTACTGCTATTTTCTGCGAGCCTGCAAAAGATTGATGGATGAGCTTCGGAAGCATCGACCGACTTCTACGTGTCACTTTCACCATTCCCTTTTTTCTATTTTAGTAATTCTTTGAAGCATTGGAAAGGATGTGGTCTGTACGAAATTCGACTAGGGCCTGATCCAGGGCCCAGGAACATGTACAACGTTAACGGCGACGCTAGAAATTGCACGCACGGCGACATGCAGCAGACGTATATACGTGGGGACACAAATTTCCCTAACTGCCACCCCCTCTCCCCTATATATCTGAAGTTCTTTCAAATTTTCCGCGTGAGCGCTCCAGGCCATCGCTCTTGACTTACGCAACGCAGCAGCATGTCTATGGGCGCGGATCCCATCCTGCGCGTTGTCCGGAATATTGCTGAAGTCACACAGCGTTTGCCATGGCAATGACGTCTTCTTCGCTGACGTTTACGGTCTATTTCATCCTTGCAGTGCTTGTAGAAGGTATTGATGACGTTGTAGATAAGTGAATAGAGGAGTTGCCAATAGATGGCGGCTCCCGCTACGAAGATATTTGTGCGTGGTTAGTCGATAGGGCCACCGGAAAGCCTGAAGAGGCTCTTTGTTTGTTTGCTTCAATTCTATCGAAACTATATAAGCACCATTGCGGCATGATAAAGAAAGAAAGTTCACCTCGACTAGGACGCAGACAACGAAGAAACGAAAGAGGAAATAACTGAAAAACAACAAAATGCCTGCAGCGAGCGGTAAAGAATACCACTGAACAGACTGACAGAAAGCAACCTCGCTAAGCCTATCAACTGCTTCGGTGGGCTTAGTATGCAGCAAAGATTGATAGCCTATTGCACTTCAATGAAAACAACGCTACAGTAAGATAAATCTGGAGGCGATCTTAAACCTTGACTGAGTTTGCTGACAGTAGCACTCGAACTTCGGCGTATACTGTGCACTGATGTATTCCTTGGGATTAGCTAATGTTAGTGAAAGCTTGTTAATGAGAGCTATTAATTAAGTTTATGTTTCGACGAAGGAGATCTTGGAGGTAACGTAGTATACGAAGCACATGATTGAAATCTGCTCTGTCAGGTACCGCCGCGATTTTAGATGCTCACAATCTTTCGATGAACTTAGGTTTCATTAATTATCCTAAGTTATTAGTCCTTATCTTAGGTCAACTTATACTCCGATGTCATACGTACCCAATATGACTCTTGAACCAAAACTACCTATTTGTATTCTTTAGGAGCCTTTGCACGAATATTCTTAAAACGGGAAGTAAGTAGCTCAACCAGATATGTTAGAAAGAGAAACGAGAGTTTCCCTTGGTGCTCGCACCACGACAGAGAAAAAGATTGTGTACAAGTTAAGCTTTCGCGAGAAGTTAATTGTAAATTGACATCTCTAAAAATTCGAATTAATCACCAAGCTCAGTCAGCTTTGACACTCGAAACATTAAGGGGCTGAAAATAAGACACATTTTTTAGGGGCTAAGCTCCTTAGGGTGTGGGTCTGTCCTTCCTCCGTTGGTGTACGTAGCCACCTTGCAAACATCCCACTACACCCCATCACCGATCCATACCACTTCAGCGACCATAAAGCCAATACTGTTGAGAAGTAGCCAATATGAAATGCAAGATGGCCATGCGCTTGTATCCAGGTGCGCGTTAAAGAATCATAGATTTTTCCACTGTGTCCATCCCTTGTTCCTTCGTGACCGCCTATAGTGCCACCTTTGCAAACTGCCCACTACTTTGTCCTCGCAAACATCCCACTACGCCCCATCACCGATCCATCACTACACCGACCATAAAGTCGTTATAATGAAGGGGAAACAGAAGCGACGTATAGCCACCACTTACCAATAATAAAAGTTCTTGTGTAGATATATACAGTGTTTGTGGCGTCTTTGTTGATGTAGTGGCCGATATTCGCCGATGGTTCACAGTTTAGTGATGAAACCCTCCAGCACTTCACCCTACTCATTATCATTCACTCCGTGGATATGCTGTGATTTTTTTTTTTAAGTACTGCTATGATAACCTACTCTTTTCTCACGATATTTTTGCTAACATTGTCAATAACTTTCAGTTTAAAAACTTGAAAAGGAAAGATGCGGTTTCCACACTAACCGCTAAGATTGCAGTAAAATACACAAGAGGCAAGCCAGTTACGCAGAAGTCTCGCAGAGTCATGAGCGTGTTTTGTTTGTTTGTTTGTTTGTTTGTTTGTTTGTTTGTTTGTTTGTTTGTTTGTTTGTTTGTTTGTTTGTTTGTTTGTTTGTTTGTTTGTTTGTTTGTTTGTTTGTTTGAGCCTTACAGAATGTGGCACATATCCATCCTGGTGATTGGCCAGGATTTCATAGTTTTAAACTTAGTAGATAATTCAAACAATGTTGAATAATAAAGAATGAAATAAATAAAAATAGAATACTGGGTAACATGTCAAAAAAATTCAGATTTCACTGTGGAATTGTGCTAGTATACCACACTGCCGAATTAACCTGTTCATAGCAATCTCAAATATGTTGGGGCGTGGTTTGTTCAGGCTTCATCCTCATTAGACCTCTAGGAGAAAATGTTGCACTAGTCCCCCCACCCGTCGTATTGTCTGCATTTCGTTTTGGCACGCTGTCCACGCTTTAGCATCTCTCAACCAACTCCCAAATTTCCGCCGCATCTTGGAGGCTTAGCTTTGTCCGGTAGCCCACTACAACTGCTTGAGGGCGCAGTCAAAAGAGGGGGGGGAGGAGGTTTACACCCCCTGCAGATTTTTCCATGTTGCTTGCGTATGTACACAGACATACCTACGAACTCACGCGCGAAAGTACATAAAGTATAATTGATTCCTTCCCTCCCCCTAAAAAATTGTGACTACGCCCCCCGTAGCACTCTGTACTCACAGCTCACATTTTGTGTCAGCGGACGATTCCACGAGCACCCTCAACGCGGACTGTGCATCTTTCTGATACGCTGCCTTCGTTTCGTTTTATCAGACGACATCGCGCTATATCATCATAAATACATTAAGCTACTTAAACATTAATCGTATTCCCTGTATTTCAATTTTGTTTTCGCAGGCAGAAGCACCACCACCAAAGGTGTGCACAGGGTTTGTCTTCAGGGGGGGGGGGGCGAGAGGGGGGGGGGACGAAGGTTCGTCGCAGCCCCTTCACTTTACCTATTGTGTCAATTTATAGGGCTGACTTTGCGCCGCCCCCCCCCCCCCCCCAAGTAACAGCGTCCCTTCTCTGTATTATATAAATGTATAGCTCGGACCTTTCATCCCCCTCTCAGGTGATCGGGGGGGGGGGGGGCGCCTCCTTTGCTCCCCCTCCGCCCGAATTCGAACGCCTATGACTACCACCAATGGCAGCCAGGAAGCACGAAGGACTAAAACTACCTGATGCGACAGAGTACTGCCCCTCTGCCCTTTTGCTGTGTTATGAAATATCCCCCTAGATCCCCCCCCCACAAAAAAAAATCTGATGCAGTCATCGCATTGCCTACATTTCTATTTCTTTTACGCAGCCCGCCATGCACTACCCCCGTATACTATAGCCTGTAAGCAAGGGTTAAGGCAGAACTCCCCCTGCCCGCTCTTTGTGGAATGATTCTTCTAGGCGGTAATATTCTCCGGAATCGCCCCCCCCCCCCCGCCTCTCCTAGCAGAAATGCTGGGTAGCCGTGACATAGCCAAAGGTAGGCACACGGGGCCAGTACTCCCCCTGCCGAAATTTTTTTTAGCGATGGCATACATAGTGATCGATAAAAATAAATACATCAGACCACCAACATACATCTTATCACGACGGGACCATCCTTTGAAAGTGTGTGAATATATGTGCCGAACATCAACGTATGCAAATACTTTTTTTCCTAAAACTATTCACGAATGGAACAGTCTTCCAAAAAAAAACATTGTGACCGCCCCTTCCACAGCGTTTCCTTCCCTTTTAAAAGAGTATGTGGTCACACAATGATATTGTATGCTGTGATTTAGGTATTTTTCATTTGTTTTTATTTTTTGAGTGCCGTGCAATTCAACTTGTCTCCACTGATTTAAATGTACTTTGAATTTGTAAACCCCCTACAACAATGCCCCCAGAGGGCGCTGTGCGTATAAATAAATAAATAAATAAATAGAAAATGATCATTCCAAATTGGTGCCCCCTCCCCCCCAGAAAATTTCTACCTACGTCACTTCTCGGTAGAATACCCTCCCCCTCCCCCAGTTCCTGAATGTCTTCGTCATTACGCCTGCGTAAACACACGTACACCGACACTCGTCGTGTGTCTAAAGATCTTTCCTTCTCTTGAGACCCGCGAAATGAAATCTTAGCAACGCCTTCGCCCATCAACTTCACCTGCCTTACTGTACCTATTGTCTTACTCCGCAGCTTTAGGAGGCAGTCCAGTAAAGCTCCTCAGGCGCGTCACTCCACACATTCGGTGTATGGTCCAGATTTTTGTTTCATATCTGATGGACGAAACTGCCTCCACATATACGTATACACACTCGTACACGTCATGGCGACAGCAGAAGTGCACACGTTGCAAGCGCGCCTCTACGACTCACTGTCCCCTCTTTCGGCGAAACACTGCCAAAACTGCTCGCTATACATTGCTGCTCTGTCTGAGGCACTTAGCTCTATAGACGTAGTGGCGCAAGTTCTTCGAGGAAAACCACCCCCCGAACAACGCGCGGTGGGCTCCATTTTTGTCCGTTTGCTTCCCATGCCTGTCTCCCCGTCCCTCTCTCGACGTTTCCTATTTCGACAGAGCCTCGGCCCAACTATGCCTGGGTGCGTTTATGGGCGTCTTCTTTCTTTTGGTCCGGTACGAAATGGCGGAAGGCCAAGGCTTTTATTGCGACCGTCGCGTAGGTTTTTATTTTTTTATTTATTTTGAGCGCGAGATTATTTGCCCACGGAGGTCATTGCGTAAGCAGGGGTGACTGCAAGGGAAACTCTACTCCACGTGTGAAGGGAGGTAATAGGGAGAGAAAATGTCCTAAGTGTCATCGTTTGAAGCGTAAGATTACCGTTTGGGAAAGACTGAGCTTTACGCAGTTTAGCACATTGTTTGTGTTTGTTTTGTTTTTGTCGTTGTGTGATTGACCTACGCCTACCTGATGCGACAGGACAATCGGCATAGAGACCAACTATGATTTCACTCCGTTCTATGGCGGACTGACTGCGCCCCCTCCCCCTTTTCCTTTTCGTTGGAATAAGCTGAATCTAAGTTAAGGACTCGTAATTCCTGATGTATTTTATAATTCTAAAATGTTTAATCAGCCATTATCGTTTGCATACCTCAATTTAGAAACTATAGATCAGCACAAGGTCCCCGAAAGGGGTAGTCAAGTTTCATCGCAGCAAC
This sequence comes from Rhipicephalus microplus, assembly GCF_013339725.1. Taxonomy (NCBI): domain Eukaryota; kingdom Metazoa; phylum Arthropoda; class Arachnida; order Ixodida; family Ixodidae; genus Rhipicephalus; species Rhipicephalus microplus. The sequence continues at coordinate 136,403 of NW_023611001.1, forward strand.
ACTCCCTGCCCCCCCCCCCCGCCCCCTTCTTCACTCTCTTCCCCTAATTTGGTCGAGTCCAAAAGACAACATGCTTCACAGATAAATAAAAAAGAAAAATGAAGTGATGATGTGCGTCTCGCCACACTCTGCATTCGGTCCCTGGCCTTTAGGCAGCAAAGATGAGAATTAAAGAGTTTTCGGAACGTATTCGAATACGGTACCACTTTCAACTGACCTATTCCGTGTTTTCTTTATGTGTAAAAACACTGTCCTGAATATTCATGCAACGTTTTTTCAAATATCAATTTCACTTAGCGCACAACCAGTGAGGGTGCGTAAAGAAATGAAAAAGCTCACCGTATGGGAGCCAAACAGTTTTATTAATTGTTAAACTTGATCAATCCAAGCAATGTTTTTTTGTTTGTTTTGTGGGCCCTGGATCGTACAAATTCCGCCTTGGTTAGACCAACAAACTCAGAACTTAAGCACTGCTTGAAGCAGAACGAAAACATGGACACGGAATAGCCTGTTTAAGTCACCGTGGTGCATGTGGCACTCTTCCTTCTACTTTTCTTTATCACTTTCTGGAACTTTGAATATTCGCTGAAGCTGCTGTTATCAAACTACAAGGGATATGAAATAAATACTTTCAACGCAGGTGCCATGATTTTAATGTTAGATCCTACGTGTGTCAAGTATACTGTAGGAAACATTAATTGCACATTAAGTTTATGTAATATTATACCCTTCGTACATTATTGGCAGGATCAGTAAATAACAGTGGGTTGAAATATTTTTGCTCGTGCTACGGTATTAGCAGAGTTGGAGGTGCTACGGTTTCAATGGTAGGTAGTTGTGGTACGGCCTCGTTAATTTTGATAAGTAGGTACGGCTTCAAAGCGATCCACTTGCGTTACGGGAAGAGTAACGTTCAGAAACACGATGGCTATAGTTCCTTAACGTACAGTATCAGTAATGTCTGTAAGCAACTACGGCTTCGTTGGTGTCATATGCCGTAACTACGCACAGACTGCCATCAAGAGTTAAGCTGTTGTTTCACCGTAAGGTTAGGGCGTTACTTTTTAACAGTGTAGGTGTTCTGTGACGCACACTACAATAGGAGAGCGACAAGGCATAGGGAAACATACTTACATAAAGAGCAGGCACTCCCGTAGGGCCCTGCGTTCCAGCTACTGCGCTGCTTTCAGCGCCACGAGTGGTTGGTCAGGCCCGATAATGTTTTCAGCATAAATAAAATAACTAAAGTTCTTCTTTTTGACGCTGGCATTTGAACCCGTACCCTCATGCTCCGAAGGCGAGTGTCTTCTCCACTAGGCGACACAACCATGCTTCCACAATGCGAATGCATGTACGGTACATCTGAAGCACATGAATGTGCCTCTTAGTGCAAAACAAATGCCAAAAAAACAACGATTTCTAGCCATACTTTACTGCTTTCTGTTGTAAGGCATAAAACGTCCTTTGCGAAACATGATGTGGAGCGGTAATGGAAAATTGCACAAATCAATAAATTTTCTAGTTTGCGAAAAAATTGGCGCCAAACTTGAATAGTGACTGTCCTCCTGAGGCGGCTAATATATGTCTTAACAAAGGAGTAAAAACCGGCATGGGTATGCCATTTAGCAATTGGTCAGATTCTTTTACGCGCACGCTGGTGTACAAAACCAGAAGCTGTCCAGCATTTCCATAGTAAAGTACCCTGTACTCTAAATCGTTACCCACTTTTTCTAAACGCATATTTCATTTTTCATGCGCATAGGGAAGGCTTTATGCTCTCCCGTAGTAGAGTACTGAGTACTCTAAATCATTAACCACTTATTCTAAACACACTTTTTACATAGCATAGAAAAAGCGTTTAACGATTCAGAGTACTTAGTACTCTACTACGGGAGAGCAGAAAGCCGTCCCAGTCTACATGAGTGTAAATGTGTTTAGAACAAAAAATTGGCAGATCCCACGTACAGTGGGAATCGATGATATTCGAAGCACGAATAAAAAAGGTTGATATGTCACTTTAAAATCAGCACAACGTTACAAGATGGAGGTAAATGATGCAGTACATGACTTCCGTGTCATGATTATCATGCTTGGATGTGTCGTTTACGTTCGTTATCTATTAACGTCGCGTGATACCAAATTTAGCATATGTGGAGCTAGAAAAACGGCCACGAGCACGCTATTAACGTGGCATGTTGTCACGTTCTTACATGACACGCGTGTCAGGATTATCATATTTGCACCAGTCATATATTTCGTCATCCATTGACGTCACGTAACACCAAATTTGGTATACGTGGAGCTAGCAAAACGGCCGCGAGCGACTCATGAAGGGCGCAATATACTCGGATGTAGCGTTGACGCATGCGCACGCTGGGCACAGCGACGCTACGTTAGCGAAACGCGAGCACTCTATAGTCTGACGCCAGGCGCGACCAGCGTGCGTCCGTCGGTGCGGCCCGACGGCAAGCGGCGCGGAATTTGCGCCGATGCGTTACCCAGACAACACTGCGTCTCCCTCTTTTCGTGACGGAGGGATGCCGGACGCACTCAAACGCGCATGCGTGAAAACAACGCAGCGCGGCGCACGCCTGCGAATACATGGCAAAACCAGCGCCTGGCGTCGCAACGCCGGCGTGACGCGACGAAATGAACGCCGGCGAGCACGCGCACCGCGTCATGTGGAAATGTATTCGCGCCTTGACTGTGGCATGTAGTCATGCACTCACAAGACGCGCATCTCATGATTATCATGTTTGCATTAGTCACATAGCTTCGTCATCCATTGACGTCACTAATACCAAATTTGGCATATGTGAAGCTAGCGAAACGGCCGCGAGTGCATCATGATTTTGGCATGTACTCAATGTTGTTACATGACACGCATATCGTGATTATCATGATTGGATGTGTCATTTAGCTATGTCGTCCGTTCGCGTCGGGTAATACCGAGTTCGGTACATGCGAAGTTAGTGAAACGGCCACGAGCGCATCGTGAGCGTAGCATGTAGTCATGTTGTTACATGACACGCATCTCATGTTTATCACGTTTACACTAGTATCATACCTTCGTCATCCATTCTCGTCCCATAATACCAAATTTGGTATAGGTTAAGTCAGCGAAACCGCCGCCAGCGCATCATGAGCGTGGCATGTAGTCATGTTGTTACATGACACGCATCTAATGATAATCATGTTTGCACCAGTCACATACCTTCGTCATCCATTCACGTACCGTAATACCAAATTTGGTATATGTGACGCCAGCGAAACGGCCGCGAGTACACCATGGGCGTGGCATGTAGTCATGTTGTTACACGACACGCACGTCATGATTTTCATGTTAGGGTCTGTCGCTTGCGTTGCCCATGCAATGATGTCATACCATACCGGTTTTGCAACATGCCGTGTGAAAGAAACCACAGCAAGAGCTGCAGGGCCATGAAGCGTAAATCATGACATTCGTGACATACATGTCATAATTTTCATGTCGTGACTAGTCAAATATGTTCTTCATACAGTCATGTTATGCCATACCAAGTTTGGTATCGACACCATTACCGAAACGGCCAGGAGAGCAGGCAGACAGACAGACAGACAGACAGACAGACAGATAGATAGATAGATAGATAGATAGATAGATAGATAGATAGATAGATAGATAGATAGATAGATAGATAGATAGATAGATAGATAGATAGATAGATAGATAGATAGATAGACAGACAGACAGACAGACAGACAGACAGACAGACAGACAGACAGACAGACAGACAGACAGATAGATAGATAGATAGATAGATAGATAGATAGATAGATAGATAGATAGATAGATAGATAGATAGATAGACAGACAGACAGACAGACAGACAGACAGACAGACAGACAGACAGACAGACAGACAGACAGACAGACAGACAGACAGACAGATAGATAGATAGATAGATAGATAGATAGATAGATAGATAGATAGATAGATAGATAGATAGATAGATAGATAGATAGATAGATAGATAGATAGATAGATAGACAGACAGACAGACAGACAGACAGACAGACAGACAGACAGACAGACAGACAGACAGACAGACAGACAGACAGATAGATAGATAGATAGATAGATAGATAGATAGATAGATAGATAGATAGATAGATAGATAGATAGATAGATAGATAGATAGATAGATAGATAGATAGATAGATAGATAGATAGATAGATAGATAGATAGATAGATAGATAGATAGATAGATAGATAGATAGATAGATAGATAGATAGATAGATACGCTCAAAGTCACCGAAGTCTGCTACATTTAAAAACTGGTGAACGATTTAGAGTACTTGGTACTCTACTATGGGATAGCACTACGCCGTCCGTGGGCCTCTGGTTTAAGAGAATTTTATTTCCGTATATATTGCCACGTTCCATTTCCCAAGTTTTTGTTATCGTCCGAAAACACCGCACGATTCTCAGCGCAAACCGCGCCTGCAGTTTTCTAGAAGGTTCCGGACTGTAGTAGATCATTTCGATAAGATCACGCCCACTGTGCGAACGGTACAGATTGTTCTGGAACCTACGCCAACGCCAGCGATAACGCTAGAACATTCGACGGCAAGAGTATAAATGCCGACGCGCTTCGCCGCTTGTCAGAGTTGATCGAAGGCCGACGCTCCGTTCGCCGCTATCAGTCCGAGACTGCTATCTGTGCGAGACTGCTGCTGTAATTGGACTTTCAGTTTACCGGGCACAGGTTCGCCCAAATAAACAGTTAAATTCCAACACGAAGTCTCCTGTCTTCAGCCACGTCACGACCCCGTGACATCTGGTGGAGGTGCTGCTTCGTTCATGTACCGGACGCCCCCGTCAAGCCGTGAACCCAGCCCACGTCGCGGAGAAGACACCGACGCCAACCAGGAGCAGCGAACAAGCCGCCGACAGCAAGGGCTACCACCGGAGTACGGGCTTCTACCAGACAAGGCGCGGAAGACGAAGGCCATGACCGCGACTGCAGCGACAATGACAACCGCAGCGTCCCAGCCCACGATGGTCATGCATCAACCCAGGGAACCACCAATTTTCCATGGGTCATCGTTCGAAGACCCGGAGTCCTGGCTGGAGACATACGACCGTGTGGCCGCCCTCAACCACTGGGACCATGACGAAAAGCTGCGTCGCGTGTTCTTCTATTTGGAAGACACCGCAAGGACTTGGCTTGAAAATCGGGAGTCCACGCTCCGAACGTGGGATGTTTTCTGCGGCGCATTCCTGCAAACGTTCGCGAGCGTCGCTCGCAAAGAGAGGGCCGCTGCTTTATTAGAGACTCGGGTTCAACTACCAAATGAAAATGTCACCATTTTCACAGAAGAAATGACCCGACTATTCCGTCACGCTGACCCAGACATGCCTGAGGAGAAAAAAGTTCGTTTCCTTATGCGAGGGATCAAACAGGAGCTCTTCGCGGGACTGATGAGAAACCCGCCGAAAACCGTCCAAGAATTTGTAGCCGAAGCGACCACGATCGAAAAGACACTGGACATGCGCACTAGACAGTATAATCGTCGCCTGACTGCAGACTGCGCTGCTGCTCAAGCCAGTAACTCCGGAGACCTGCGTGAAACGATCCGAGCAATCGTTCGGGAAGAGCTGCGCAAGCTGTTGCCTTCGGCGCAGCCTCAAGTGGATTCAATCGCCGACATTGTGCGAGAAGAAGTTCGGCAATCGCTTCAGCTTCCCCACGCACCGCTGCCCGAGCCGGAAGCTATGAGCTACGCCGCTGCACTGCGCCACAACGCTCCTCCCCGTCCACGCCAAAACGCCGCCCCGTCGCACTTCCGTCGACAGACGCCACCACCCCCACCGACGTCATACCGTTCGCCAGCAGCCCAGCGCAGTGCACCGAGGAAGACTGACGTCTGGCGCACCCCTGACCATCGCCCGCTCTGCTACCACTGCGGCGAGGCCGGACACACATACCGTCGTTGCCAGTACCGACAGATGGGACTGCGTGGCTTCGCCGTCAATGCACCGCGTCCAGAGCCAGGAGAACGACCACGTGACATCGCCGACTACCTGACAGGAACTCAGTGGACACCACGAAGCCCTTCGCGTTCCCCGTCGCCCAGCCGCCGCACGTCACCGCACCACCGGCAGTACTCTGGCCCAACGCGGGGCCGGTCTCCTAGCCCGTATCCGGGAAACTAAGGGCAGCAACCGGTGGAGGTGCGGTTGCTGTGCGACGAACTACCGAAGATCCTCCGACGACGACGACGCCGCGACGGAGCTTTCCGAACACAACGCCAACCAGGCAAAGCCCTGACGGCGAAAGCTCACTTACCGAAGGTGGCCTGACGACGCAACAAGGAAGCAGCAGAACAAGCCGATGCAGCCGTGACCCGACGCCACGCCCTAACTGTAATGCGAGACGGCGAACTAGCGACCTCGACGTTCTTATCGACGGCCACAGTGTGACCGCTCTCGTCGATACTGGAGCCGACTATTCTGTCATCAGTGGGTCGTTCGCCGCGAAGTTAAAGAAAGTTAGGACAGCTTGGAAAGGCCCTGAAATCCGCACAGCCGGAGGTCATCTCGTAACGCCTGCAGGAATCTGCACAGCGAGAGTCACCATTAACGGCCGTATTTATCCTACAGACTTCGTAGTCCTACAGCGTTGCTCGAGAGATGTCATCCTTGGCATGGACTTCTTATGCCTCCATGGTGCTGTCATCAACCTAAAAACAAAGTCGATAACGTTATCCACAGAAGAAGCACTACCGCCGCGCACGCCGTCAGGACACCATGCCTTGAATGTGCTGGAAGAACAAGTCACCATTCCGCCTCGCTCAAGCGTCATTATTTCAGTCGGCGCTCCTAAATCACCTGACTTGGAAGGCGTCGTTGAAGGCAGTCAGCATCTGTTGGTCACCCGAAATATTTGCGTCGCAAGAGGAATTGCAGAGCTGCGGGGAGGCAAAGCAACGGTTTTGCTCACGAATTTCAGCAATGAGTACAAACATGTGAACAAAGGAACAACGGTCGCATACATCGAAGAAATTGTCGAAGCCACCAGTGCTTTCGCCCTCGCCGATTCTGCGGAACCTGCTCAGAGGAACCAAGCCCCTCCCATAGCTTTCGACGTCAATCCCAGACTTCCGAATGATAAGCAAGAACAGCTCAAGGCCCTGCTCCTGCAATACGAAGATTGCTTTTCGTCGTCATCAAAAATTCGGCAGACCCCAATCACGAAACATCGCATTATAACCGAAGAAAATGCCAGACCACTCCGTCAGAGTCCGTACAGGGTTTCGACGCGAGAACGTGAGGCCATGAAGAGACAAGTTGATGAAATGCTGCGGGATGACATTATCCAGCCGTCCAAGAGTCCATGGGCATCCCCCGTGGTGTTAGTGAAGAAAAAGGATGGGACCCTACGTTTCTGCGTCGATTATCGCCGCCTGAACAAAATCACAAGAAAGGACGTGTATCCCCTCCCACGAATAGACGACGCACTTGATCGGCTCCATAACGCCAAGTACTTTTCGTCAATGGACCTCAAGACTGGCTATTGGCAAATCGAAGTCGACGAAAGAGACCGAGAGAAGACGGCGTTTATAACACCGGACGGCCTCTTCGAGTTTAAGGTGATGCCCTTCGGCCTTTGCTCAGCGCCTGCAACGTTTCAACGCGTTATGGATACAGTACTGGCAGGATTGAAGTGGCAGACTTGCCTTGTGTACTTGGACGACGTCGTCGTGTTTTCCTCGAGTTTCGACGAGCATCTTCGGCGCCTTGAAGCTGTACTTCAAGCCATCAAGACTTCCGGACTCACACTGAAGCCAGAAAAGTGCAGATTTGCGTATGAGGAGCTCTTGTTTCTGGGGCACGTTATCAGCAAGTCTGGAGTTCGTCCCGATCCACGGAAAACAGCCGCCATCGCCGACTTGCCGCCGCCCACTGACAAGAAAGCCGTGCGCCGATTTCTGGGCCTGTGTGCCTATTATAGGCGGTTCGTGAAAAACTTCGCCCGAATCGCCGATCCTCTCACTAACCTTACCAAGGCCGACGTGGAGTTCAAGTGGGAAACGCCGCAGGAACACGCTTTCCAGGAGCTTAAACATCGCCTCCAGACGCCTCCGTTACTTGCCCATTTCGACGAATTCGCCGAGACAGAAATACATACTGACGCAAGCAGCGTAGGTCTTGGCGCCGTTCTTGTGCAGAGGGCTGACGGACTTGAAAGAGTTATTAGTTACGCCAGCCGATCGCTATCCAAAGCAGAAGCAAATTATTCCACAACAGAAAAGGAGTGCCTCGCCATCATCTGGGCTACGTCGAAATTTCGCCCCTACCTCTACGGCAGGCCCTTCAAAGTTGTGAGTGACCACCACGCATTGTGTTGGCTAGCCACCTTGAAGGACCCCTCAGGTCGCCTCGCACGATGGAGCCTGAGACTTCAAGAATATGACATTACTGTCATTTACAAGTCCGGCAAAAAACACTCCGACGCCGACTGTCTCTCTCGTGCGCCTGTCGACCAACCGCTACCCGACGACCCGGATGACGACTACTTCTTAGGAACGATAACTAGCGACGACTTCGCTGAACGACAGAGGGCCGACCCAGAACTTAAGGCCCTAATAGAATACCTCGAAGGCAGGACCGCCGAAGTCCCGAAGGTATTCAAGCGCGCACTTCCGTCATTCTTTCTACGAAACGGTCTTCTACAAAAGAAAAACTTTTCACCGCTTCGAGCTAAGTACCTTCTTGTGGTGCCTTCAGCTCTGCGACCAGAACTCCTGCAGGCCCTTCACGACGATCCGACGGCAGGGCACCTCGGTGTTTCTCGCACGCTCGCGAGGATACAAGAAAGGTACTACTGGCCACGTCTTACCACCGACGTCACTCGTTATGTGAGAACATGCCGGGACTGTCAGCGACGCAAGACACCACCGACAAGGCCAGCGGGACTTCTGCAGCCAATTGATCCACCTTGCCGACCTTTCCAGCAGATTGGTATGGACCTACTGGGGCCGTTCCCGACGTCGGCTTTCGGAAACAAGTGGATCGTGGTAGCTACCGACTACCTCACCCGCTACGCCGAGACAAAAGCCCTGCCAAAAGGTAGTGCATCCGAGGTAGCTAAGTTCTTCGTCGAAAATATCGTCCTACGTCATGGCGCCCCGGAGGTCCTTATCACCGACAGAGGAACGGCATTCACTGCCGACTTAACTCAAGCGATCTTGGCATACAGCCAAACGAACCACCGCCGGACGACAGCGTACCACCCACAGACCAACGGCCTCACCGAGCGGCTTAACAAGACGATCGCCGACATGCTGTCAATGTACGTCGATGTCGAACACAAGACGTGGGACGCCATTCTTCCGTATGTGACCTTCGCATACAACACGGCGGTGCAGGAGACGACGCAGATATCTCCATACAAATTGGTCTACGGAAGGAGCCCGGCAACGACGCTCGATGCCATGTTACCCAACGTCACCGACGAAGAAAACCTCGATGTGAGCGAGTACCTTCAACGCGCCGAAGCCCGACAACTTGCGCGTCTCCGTATCAAGAATCAACAGACGACCGACAGCCACCGTTACAACCTTCGACGACGCTTCGTGGAATACCAGCCTGGTGAACGTGTTTGGGTGTGGACGCCGATACGCCGACGTGGACTAAGTGAAAAGCTTCTGCGACGGTATTTCGGACCGTACAGGGTGGTTCGACGGCTCGGCTCACTTGATTACGAGGTTGTCCCCGACGGCATCACGAACTCTCAACGACGCCGATCGCGACCTGAAGTCGTCCATGTCGCGCGCCTCAAGCCGTTTCATGCGCGTTAACAAACTGAACTAGTGTTTTTTTTGTATTATTGTTGTATCGTAATTTATTCATTGTACTTTCTTGCATTATTATTGTACTTTCATCTTTAGTTAAAGCATCGGGACGATGCCTTTTTTTTTCAGAGGGGGGCAATGCCACGTTCCATTTCCCAAGTTTTTGTTATCGTCCGAAAACACCGCACGATTCTCAGCGCAAACCGCGCCTGCAGTTTTCTAGAAGGTTCCGGACTGTAGTAGATCATTTCGATAAGATCACGCCCACTGTGCGAACGGTACAGATTGTTCTGGAACCTACGCCAACGCCAGCGATAACGCTAGAACATTCGACGGCAAGAGTATAAATGCCGACGCGCTTCGCCGCTTGTCAGAGTTGATCGAAGGCCGACGCTCCGTTCGCCGCTATCAGTCCGAGACTGCTATCTGTGCGAGACTGCTGCTGTAATTGGACTTTCCTTTTACCGGGCACAGGTTCGCCCAAATAAACAGTTAAATTCCAACACGAAGTCTCCTGTCTTCAGCCACGTCACGACCCCGTGACAATATCTTACACAGCTTATGTGCACACAGAAAAATGGACAATGCGTCAATGCGTATGTACAATGCAAGCTGTTATATACAGCGAAAAGAACTTATTGCGTATGCATTGACGAACAATGCGAAAATCGCACAACAAAGACAGGACATTCATGACATCGAGATGATTACACTTAAATAAACAGTAAGGCTATATGTTCAAACAAGGGGGGGGGGGGGGGGTCATTCACAGTGTAGGGTGGTGTTTTCCATTCACCCGTGGGCCTCTGAAGCATGAAGGGTAGGGCTAGCCAACAAAACCAAGCCATTAAACCACTGATATAGCATGACCTATCCTGAAAAGACTTTGTTGGAGTACGAGGCTGACTGCCAATTTCATCTGCTCTTATTATTACGCTTTCAGGATCACCTGAAATTAACACTTATGGATGCAGAGTTTTTGTGTATTCCTCCCCATCCTTCATGTCGCTCTCTCTGAAAGCAAAAAAAAAAATTCTCTGGGAATACGTTTGTGAAAACATTCGGCAGATCCCACGTAATTTGGAATCGACGTTATGTGAAGCATGCGGAGGGAAAGTGACCATGTTGCAATTTTTTATTGAGCGACACGTCAAGAAATGACGCTAAACATATATATTAATGTTGCGCGCACATATATATGTTGAAGAGTTGCAGATCTTTATATAACCAGTTGTTTGCAGTTGCTCAACGATGCCAACTGGAACATGTGTATTGGCAACACCAGGAGCTGATATAAAGCGCTGATGCTCGCGAGGACGATGGCCCTGGACACTGCTACACAAATCAACTTCAGCGCATGGCAACTAACCACAATTGACGTTGACGGTTGACGAAAGAGTAGATATGTTATGTCTATAAAATTGGGTAGGCAGCACTGCGACCACTATTGACGTTTCACGAAGATTAGCGCCTCTTTTAAAACTAGTTCCGAGATCTGGCGTAGCTCTCTGGTAAAATGGTTCAATGGCACGCAGAATACTTGGGTTCGTTTCCAGCTGGGACCCTGACATTTGCTCTTTGCATTCGTCGCGGCGACGCTACCGATGTCGTGTATTTCCTAACACTCGCGTGTTAAAATTGCCCGCCGTGTGTGTTCTCGTCGTTCCTGGGTACACACTAAGTGTCAATCACCTGTGGCACGTACCCGCATACCAGCGGCACATACCCGCGCGTGGGTATGTGCCACTGTCTGGGGAGAATTGTTTGACGACGTGCGCGATGGGATTGTGACATTGTTCGTGTCTTGAACAGCGCGTCATATTCGTCAAACCGTATTACCCTCCCATGTTAATTTTGGTTCACGCCAAGTTATGGAGGTGACCACGAGAGCACCCAAACGTAAGCGGCTAGATAGATAGATACGCTCAAAGCCGCCGAAGTTCGCTAAGAAATGCTTCGCATTTATTAAGCACTTACCTAATACACGAAATTTGCACCCATCTCTGTGAACGGCCGGCTGAAGCCAGTGTTCCGGCACGAGAAACAGAACTGCAGTTTGGGTATGTCGACCGGTGTGGACATGCATGCATCACAGCTTTCTTTAGCGGTCGCGAAGTTGTCTTCTGGTGATTCGCAGCTAGACTGCATTTAATTGCTTCCAGACCGCCAGAAGAAAGCAAAGCAGCAGAGGCGCACAGAACTGACGTTGCTCGCTGCAAACTACCTCTACAGTATACTCGTTGCACGACATTGACGTTGTTGGCGATTAACAGTTGTCACTCTACGCAGTGGCACTTTCAATCGCACTCTGAACATTGTTTTTTTTTTTCACGGGAAAGAAGAGTTCGCGTCCAATCGGAGCGGCCTTTCTAATGTGAGAGCCCTTCGCCATGATCGCCCGCCAACACAGATCGTCATAACTTAAGTTTGTGAGGTGGGTTGATTGGCGGATCATGGCACAGGCCTTTGCTTGCAGGGAGCGTAGTCAGGCTGATGATGATGGAACGCACCATCATGGGTCTTCGGCTCGACCCAACAGTGTATTATGCATGAGAAGAGTGTAACCTCCTCCTCCTCCTCCATATGTGATTAGGCGCGAGCAAACCTCCCCCCCCCCCTTTTTTTTTCTGCCTTCCCGAGTGCATGTCTATTGTTACGCCTGCGAGTCCACACCGAACATCGATGCCTCTGCAAAGGCAATCTGTGTCAAGGCCACCAATCGAGCCCGCCCGAAGCGATAAACTCAACGACGTCATCAAGCGGCGGCGCCGGTCTGTCACGCAACGCACCACGAGCTCCCTCAGCCCGCGAGCCCGTTGAAGCAATCGGCGCCTTCCAGTCTGGCGAGTCTTACGCAATGCGTGGGAACGTCACTTGTCCTTGGCTGCAACCACGTGCAGCAATCGGCGCCTTCGAGTCTGGCGAGTCTTACGCAATGCGTGGCAACATCCCTCGTCCGTGGTGCAACCACGCGCAGCGGCGGGCCCCATTGGAGGATTCTGTCATCACGGCCGGCGGCGCTTCTGGTTGGACATTTGGTTACTCAAAGGATCCACCCGGTGCCTATAACAAAAAAAAAAGCCCTGCGGTGCGTCGCCAGTGCAAGACCTGTGTATAAGTGAAGCCTCTCGTGGGTTCGAACCCCTTCGCAGTCGACGCACCCGGTGTCCTTGGCAGCGGCGAGTTTCGTGGCGCCCATCGTAACCTCGTCTACGGCGCGTCTTCGCAACAATGGTTGGCAGCTGCGGGATCGGCCGGCGTCAGCAACATCGACGCGGTGAGTGCCTGATGTTTTCCCCTCAGTTCACCAGACTACTCTAGCACAGGTTATAGTAGTTTAGAGTAGGGCTGTGTGAAGCATTAGGGTGAGCTGTGATCGTTTCAAGCCAAGTCGAAGCGCTTTGAAACCAAGTTAATGCGGAGGGTGTAAACACGGGAGGGTTAAGAATTGCTTTCGCGTCTTGCTAGTAGACTTATAGCGGGTACGGCAAGTACATTCTTAACAGGGGCAAACAGCAAGAGGCTAGTGTGAACTATGGAGAACCTTAAAGTGAAGGAACTCATCGACATAGGGCCGTGCGAAACGAAAGCAAGCGATCCTTGAGAGCATGAAGGAGTCATCGACATTTGTGAGGAACTCGGCATTACTTAGGGCCGTGCGAAACGAAAACAAGCGATCCTTGAGAGCATTAAGGAGTGTCGGCTGAGGAAGTCGATGAGGCCTGGGTGGATATCAAAGCACGCCGCGAGGAGGCTGAAGTGCGAGAAGTAGAAGTTCGCGAACGTCGCGAGCGTGAGGAGGCCGAGAGACAGGAGCGCCTCGAGTTGAAACAAATAGAATTGGCAATCCTACAGTGTTCGCAGGCGCCTAGCGTAGCTTCTCCGACGATTCAGGTCAGCGGTTATAGAATTCGGGACCAACTGCCACCGTTCGTAGTAGACGAGGATGTACATGGCGAAGTGTCTCGTCAAGTTTGAACACGTCTGTGAGCGAAATGCTTTAAAGGGGTCTCTTTGCGCAGAATCTGTTAGCTCTTCTTCCCGGCGAAGTGTCCGAAGTGATAACGTGCTTGTCGAGGGAAGCGTTTGAGAGCTATGACGAGGTTAAGGAAGTGCTCTTGAGACGTTATAAGTTGTCACCCGAGGCTTTCAGGCAAAGGTTTCGGTGTGCTAAAAAGGGGAATACGTCACACGTTGACTTCGCGTTTCGTCTTAAAGCCGATTTAATTGAATGGCTCAAGGGCGAAGGTGTTTATGACGATCGCGATCAAGTGGTGGAATGCATTGCATTGGAGCAATTCTACAGCTGCATCGAGGAGGATGTCAAGCTTTGGCTGCAGGACAAACTTGGTGAAGTACAGCTAAACGAGGCAGCAGAGTTAGCTGAGGAGTATTATACTCGCCGAAAGTTGCATAGCAGGGCAGTGCGCGTTGAAAAGGATGAAAGGCGAGAGGGCTTTTCAAAGAAACCTGATCAACGGAAACCCACTCCGCACCATAATTTCAAGAAGGACCCGTCTCTTACGAAGGACACTGTCGGGGAAGGGCAAACGGAAGCAGAGAAGTCGAGTGGGGTTCCCAAACAACGCACTGACACCACACGGCCGTTTGAATCACGGAAGCCGCTAATCTGCTACAACTGCAAAAAGGAAGGGCACATCGCGTAACTGTAACAAAACTGTAAGCAAAAGTTTGCTTTCGCAACAATCCGGGAATAGGAAAAGAACATGCGGCTGTTAGAGCCGTATCTCCAAGAAATTAGAGGGAATTGGAAAACGTGTCGAGCACTTCGAGACTCAGCGGCAACCATGGACGTTGTCCATCCTTCGTTGGTGTCTCCGGATGACTTTACAGGAGAATTCGCGTGGATCAGACAAGTCGCCGAGGAGCAGAGTGCTTGCTTACCAATCGCTACGGTTGTCATTGAAGGCCCGTTCGGTAAGCTTCGCACCGAAGCGGCTGTGTCTGTCGCGCTTCCCGATCGCTTTCCTTATCTATTTTCTAATAACTCGGAACAGCTTCTCAAAGAGCAGGGTAAATCGTTCTTCTCCAACTTAGCGTACATGACCCTCACGCGATCGCAAGCACGGAAGCTTTCGCAGGAGCTTGATCTTGTTCAATGTGGTGAAGCACGAAGTGCAAAAGCTGCTGATCTGTATAGCCTTGGCGGTGAGTCGACGGAACCCCACACAGGAAATTCTCCGTGTGAGTCATTTGAGCAGTCACTCGCGCGGCCCGTCGCCGAAGCGACTGGCGCTGTCTGTGTCGGCGGAAGAGACGACATGGCGCCATTCAGTCAGGGCGAGAGGGGTGCAACGCTCTCGCCTGTAGCGGAAAGTTGGAGTGAGCTGTCGAGGGTTGATCGAGAAACGCACATTCGAGAGCATCGTGAGGACCTCTCGATTAAAGCGCTTATGTAAAGCGTAAGCTTGGGAAAAAAAAAGTTTCCTTTTTTTGAGAAAGCAGGGCTCCTGTATCGGAGCTACACAAATGCGCAAGGTCGCAAGTATGAGCAGCTCTTGGTGCCACAAAAGTATCGTCGCCAACTACTGGAGCTAGCGCATGAAAACGCGTGGGCAGGGCATCTCAGCATAAGAAAGACCAAGGCTAGCGTTTCCCTTTAGTTTTATTGGCCGAAATGCTGGAAGGATATCGAAGACGAGTTATACTCATCCCCTGACGTATAACTCGTCCGCTGACGAAGAGAGGGCCCCTTCCGAAACCGCTGGGTAATATATTTATCCTTGTTGACAACGCTATATATATATATATATATATATATATATATATATATATATATATATATATATATATATATATATATATATATATATATATATATATATATATATATATATATATATATATATATATATATATATATATGGGTGTGTGTGAGTGTGTGTAGAGAGAGAGAAAGAGACACTCCGGATCTCGTACGAACGCATTCTCAAAAAGCGCGCGCCGTTTCACGGGCACCAGAGGTTTTCTCTGACGTCCACCAGATGACCCTACCAATAGCGCGCGCAATCGTACAAAGGAGAGAAGAGAAGGGGAAAAAAAAACGCTCTTGGCGACGTTCCGGCCAGGGCTCGCTGGGGCCTGCGATACGCCACAGCCGTGACCTTTCAAAACTGCGCAAACATGGGCGCTACTCCACTCGAAAGCAAGTTCCAACAGATGTATTTCTTGAGCCACGATCGCATCACAAGGCCTAACAGGCTAACCGAAGAAATGTCGTCTGCAAGCCGAAATGTCGTCTGTTAAATGTAGTGGCCGCGGCTGTGGCGTTCGCCCGCTTCGTCCAAGGGTTGTTTTTGCTATTTCGCCGCCATCTCCGCAACGTCGCGGCGGATCTCGTGAGTAAAACTTTCCCTCTATTCGTTTCTAAATCTAGTCTGGTACGCGGCAGGGCGCCGTGTTTTAGCCGAAACGTTAGCGCCGCTCGAGAAGCCGTGCAACGCCTGTGTCGCATTGTACGTAACGACCCGGCATGCCGCTTCGCTCCTCCGGCCTTTATCTCTCGTGTGGCTTATCGCACCCCCGCTCTTCTTGAGGCAGTCAGGTCCGAAATAACGGAACACAAGAGCGCCTAAATATGGGCCGGCGGTGGCGCCCGCACTGTTTATTTGGTTTAGGCCTAGCGAGCGAGATCGGAAACATGACCTACTACACTCCTGACCTGTTCAGATAGCGGGGTTCCTATGGGAGCGCGTGTCCCCGCTCTCGTTCAATCGCTCGCCGTAGGTGGCGCTACCTATAACCTGTTCGTCTGCTACTGTGCGGCCGGCAGGAGGGCGACGGACTGATACCATGCGTCTGCTTCTGTGACAAACTGCCTATACGTGTGATTGTTTTTTGCTGAAAAGGCTAACGTGTGCTATGTGTTACATTTTAGTAGTTAGGCTATACTGGTTGATTGACTTCTAAAGCTGTATATTTGCGTAGAAATGTCTTGCTGCATGGTTGTTTTTGCCATTCCAGCCTAAAAAAACTTCAATTTAGTATTCATAAAGCTTTTGACTAATAATGTACTCATTGGTAATAGAATATCAAACTGATTTTAGGTTGTTTAGGACGCGTCAGGTGAAACGCAGTGCCCCTGTTGAGCACTTACCTTGGACACTCGCCCTGGACAGGTGTTACACTTGTAGTCAATTGATAGAAGAGAATAATGCACATACGCCCACGGACGCATATCAAGGAGAGACACAGGAATTGAAGCTTTAACTCTTACTGTGACCTACACAACAAAAATTGTGCGTCAAATTTCGCTACGGGAGTTTGTCTGCTGGAACGGGGAGCGCTGGCCGATGCGCGTTTCTATGATTTTATATGTCCGTGCGATGAGACGATATGGTAAAGGCAGTGATGTGCCTATCGAGGGCAACACATTGCGACCCCAATAAAGTTTTTATCGTCATCATTATCATCATCTTGTCGAGCATAGTTAATAATAATAATAATAATAATAATAATAATAATAATAATAATAATAATAATAATAATAATAATAATAATAATAATGTTTTATTTTTCATCAATAGTTTGATGAAGGACAGCGGCAGGTAAAAGCTGCTCTTCGAAAGAGGCAGCTTGACATAGGCCCACAGACGCCTTTAGCACGACAGCACTGGCAAACAGTTAGCAATGTTATCTAAGCAACAATTACAAAAATATCAAGTTCAAATTCTAAAAATAAAAATAGCAACCATGATAACAATGTAGCAACTGCAAAGAAATCTTGAAAACTATACATGTGTATATCGTGCAATTGAGTTCGGGTACAGAGTAAGAAATCTATGCCAGCTTTCACATATTTATCAATTAACGTAGAAACTGTGTAGAACAACCTATCTGTGGAGTAGTTTGTTCTCGAAGTTTTTATTTTCCATGTTTCTTTATGTCATGTTTCGAACAAATTATTTGGCTGCAGTTTCGAGAGGTCGTACAAATAATGTCGACTTTCTTGAAATTGACGCCTGACCACCAATGCTAACTTAAAATCGTAGAGACGATGTAGGGGTGGTATTCCAGCCTGTTGAAACAATTCACTTCTGCGAGCATCATACGACCAGTAAAAAATTATTCTAATATACGTCTTTTGCATCAGGTACAGTTTTTGTAAGCGCGTGTTAGTCGTAGTCCTTCATACCAAGAAACAATAAGCAAGATGCCAACAGAACAGTCATTTATAAAGTAAGAATTTTACCTTGTATAGTAGAACAGTTTTGCCACTGTACACCGTGCCCTCTACGCGAGATAACTGACCCAGCACACTGTAAATGCGATCGTTTCAAAGCATATTGCTCGAAAATGTAACTCCAAGAATTTTTATACAATTTACTAACTCAATAATAGTATCGCCATACTTGAAATGTATGTTTTCATTAACAGACTTATTTTTAGGGCGGAATAGTACCGCCTTTGTTGTACTAGTGGTTATGTTTGATTGATAGCGCCCAAGGGCGACACCCGCAGTTGGGGCGCGTACACATGCTGAAAATGTGCCATTATACTCGTTTGTCAATGAAAAGCAGATCCCTCAAAGTGATATCAAGGTTTCTGCTAAAAGAATTTGGCGAGTGTATGCGTGTGATTCGAGCAATGTTACAGCACTTCAAAATGAAACAAAACACATTTGTCGCTTTACTTATGCGTGCCACAATATGCCAGTTAAAGCTGATGTTTCAAACAAAGTTTCTGCACTTTCGAAGAATATCCTACTTGCTGGCACACAGTGACGGCTTGTGTCTGCAATAAAGAAAAACATATGTACGCGTACAGAGCTGCGTGCATTTGGGTCATAGTTCAATAAAATGTGCTAGCAAGGTTCTGGGCGCGTACATGATACAATGGAGGCATGCAACTAAACTTTTAAAATCTTGCGAGATTTTGGCTTTTCGGCTATTCTCTTTCTCTTTCCTTCTTTGGCTGTTTTGTCCCGCACGTAGTTTGAGAAGAAAGGACGGCTAAATTTTTGCAACACTAGCCGCGCCATGGCTTCTCGGTGCTCGCTAGTAGCGCCTTTATGGCTGAAAAGAGGGTTCAAGGCCACTGCAGGTAGCACAGTTTGCACAAAAAGTGCCATCGGCCTCTTTTTGGAAATGGCCAATGGCGCAAATGCTTCCGCGGCCCTTTCTAGAGTGCTCACAAAGGAAAGAAATGAGATCGTTGGGTATGAAAGCCCTCCCCTGTCTAAATTAAATATCACAGCAGTAGCTGGTCCAGATGAGCTGGGAGCCTTGATTTTGCCGATGCAGTCGTCGCAAGTAATGCAATCCTCAGCTGCTTTCACCAGGAAGCCCGCTATAAGGCCAAGCGTGCTGGCCCTTATGCCTGGCTGTGGGGCACCTGTGGGAAGGTAGAAATGAAAAGTGTGCAAGAATTTTATCAGTATATAGATAAGCATGCATGATTAAACCGACACGTGTCCGTATACAAAATATGAGAAATATATATATATATATATATATATATATATATATGTATATATATATATATATATATATATATATATATATATATATATATATATATATATATATATATATATATATATATATATATATATATATGGATGTTAATGCGCTTTCAGATAACAACTGTTGCCCCACCGCGGTGGTCTAGTGGCTAAGGTACTCGGCTGCTGACCCGCAGGTCGCGGGACCGAATCCCGGCTTCGGCGGCTGCACTTTCGATGGAGGTGAAAATGCCGTAGGCCCGCGTTCTCAGATTTGGGCGCACGTTAAAGAACCCCAGGTGGTCGAAATTTCTGGAGCCCTTCACTACGGTGTCTCTCATAATAATATGGTGGTTTTGGAACGTTAAACCCCACATATCATCAAGATAACTGTTCATTCAGCCGACGTTTGCGTCGGGAGAGCCCCGTCTTTTTCAAGGTATAATAATATTTACACATTTTCCGCGTCGATTTATAGCTTGTCACGACAGGAGGGAAGAAGTCCGGAGAATAGTATAAACAACAACATAAAAAAAACTGAGGGAGAAACGTTTAAAAATAAAAAAAAATCTAGGAGAAGAAGCAAGAGAAAGACGACGGGATTAGGAAGGGACAGCATCTCAAGAGAGTAAGGCGAACGCAAACGAGCCATGCCATCATCTGTGTGCCAGTTATGACAGCGATTCAAAACCGCCGAAAATTTCTTCCCCGATTGCGGGAAAGGGACGTCGGTTAGTCGAGTTGTGTGGGCGCCTGGTGAAAGCATGTTATATTTTTAAATGTAAGCCATAGTACCTGCTTGTACCATGGACTTATCGTTACATACATACACAGTATAACTGATTGAGAAGCATGTTTTCATCTACATCGTGCACTGACGCAAACGCTGCCTCACGCGGCTTGCATGTAACACAGTAAGCAGCGCAGAGTTTATAATATATGCATAATATCGTATAGTGGGGAATTGTTGGACGGTGTGTAATAATTTTTAAATAATGTAAA
Source organism: Rhipicephalus microplus (assembly GCF_013339725.1). NCBI lineage: Eukaryota > Metazoa > Arthropoda > Arachnida > Ixodida > Ixodidae > Rhipicephalus > Rhipicephalus microplus. The sequence continues at coordinate 156,710 of NW_023611001.1, forward strand.
TCATTCCATTACACGGAATCAACGAGATATGAAAAGCGCACCACGGCAAGTCTGCAGGGCTTCTAGATGTGGCCGCATCGTCTGGGTTATAGTAGCAGATGTCGATGCCGCGCACTCGCCTGACGACCCTTGATTCTGGTTTACTAGCGAGTGCATTTCCAGAGGTTGTCCGGCTTGCTTTACTGCTGTGGAGCACGACGCCTGCCTTGCACTGGGCGATCCAAGAGGAGACGTTGTTTGCTCTGTACTGCCGCTTGGTGATGAGTGCATCATTCCCATCACGAGGACTTTCTGCAGTGATGAAAGCGCAGCACGGGCGTCTGTCTGATCGTTGCTTCCTTGAAGCTGTCTGATGGTGGAAAAAAGTGCTTCGACAGGGTCACTGGAGAATTTGGCAGTCAACACGTATAGGAAACCTGAACGGATGAGAAATTGTGTGCACTGTACTGTGGACATTGTGGTCAGTTGGAGAGCTTCGTATGTTTCAAGAGATATGAATGCCCTCTTATGTGGTGCCGCGGCTTTCCATGCTGCGAAAAAGGGCAGAAATTCCTGCTCCAGCCATATCAACCTGAAAATAAAGCAGTTTATTGTAGAAAATATGAAACCTAGCGGGATAAATGGAATGTACCTGTCATCATCTGGGGAACTGAACGGCATCCTGTTTTGGTCCCGGCTTACTACGTGGAAGGTTGTATTTCTTATGTTGTGTATGGTGAACCATTTAAATATCATTTCCATCAGCTCGATGGTTGGCAGGCAGTCTTCAAACCCGAAAATGCCAAATCTGCGGCCGTATTGTAAGAGGTATCGTAAGGCCGATGTCACCTAGAAACCAAGGAGACGCGACATATTAAAAATGATCGGAATTATTTAGAGAGAGGTTTCTAAGCTTGGACGTTCGTATACAGCAAGTGAGACGAGTTACAAGTGGCACTGCAGTCATCAATAACGTGCACTTTTAAGTGAGTTTGTGTTAGTGAACATATATTTATAGAAGCTCTAATGATACGTAATTATTGTGTGGTAAGCAATACGCGCAGGTACATTCGTTAAGAAAGGGAAATTGTATGTTCAGATAACCATGCGCTGTTAGCAGCAGCAGTAGCAGCAGCTCATGTGCATGTTTTTATGTGACCATACTGATAAATATGTTAGCAGTTATATACGTATTGAATTACATTTTCACCATTTGCTTCCGTTTGGGTTCTACAAACAAATAAACCAGAAACTAACATGAATATTCACGTATCGTTTGCGGTGAATTACTATTAAAAGGCAGTTTTTGTACTGCTTCATTTGAACGAAAAGCTGCAAAATTTTTTCTGCTTCTGCATGAACATTCACTTGACGTAATATGATGTAAAATGAGTTGTGGCGTAATATTAGCGCATAAAAGTTTGCCCGAGCGCGCCAAAGAATTTGAGAAGTATAAACGTCACTACTGATAGAAAACTGCGAGCATGATTCTAGCTCAATTAGATGTATTTTTTTGTGTAATACAGGTTGCAGGAAGCATACATAATTTACAGCTAACGAAAAGGCATTTCCTGCATGACCTGTGTGCGTCACGCATTGTGATGTCTACAAGGAATACAGAGAATCTGGGAGTGTGTGACACTAACGCTAAATGGGTTTACACCTTTTCTTATACATGCCTGTGGAGAGAACACTTCAACGGCCCTCTTCACGCTTAATTTCTCGAAGTTCGTCGGGTAAACGTGCTTCTGCGTAAGGTTCCGAACAAGCTTGAACGACGACTGTTTTTCTGTTATGTCCAGCAACTTTCTCAAATACGTGGGGCTGTAGTAATGCCCATTGTTGAACAGAACGCGTTTGGTGGACAACATCTGGTTGCGGAGATTTTTCAGGATGTGGCAGTGGTCAAAAGAAAGGAAGAGCCTCCGATTCATATCCATTGGATGTCTGCAACAACAACAAAAAAAAATGAATAAATAAATTGGAGAAAGGCGGCGTTTGCGGTGTGAATAATTAGTTGCATATACGGTTTTCTGTTTTTTACCAAAGTAATGTAAATGTTAGCCATTCGAAGGACGTGTGCGTTGTTAATTATTACCTTATTATAAAATTTCTCCACTCATGCCATGATCCTGCAGGTCTGTGTGTGTGTTTTATTGAGATTACCTACACCTTAAATCTTCCGAAACTTTAAGTATACTCACCCATTCATACAGTCGCATGCAGGTGCGCATACATTACGCAAACGCGTAACGTCAATTGATTTGTAAAGACGGGCTATTTACAGCGATTGTACTGTTGATAGCAATCTTGTTATGGACACGGCTTTCTTATATGGCAGCGCTGATTAAAAAAAAAGAAGGGGGGGGGGGGGGCTCTGATGCTGATACAGGCTTTTTTTTTTGTGCGACCAAGTCTTTTGTTTTTTTTTTCACTCAAACACGGCATGCATGCGCGTGCATACATTGATTGATAGATATGTGGGGTTTAACGTCCCAAAACCACCATATGATTTTGAGAGACGCCGTAGTGGAGGGCTCCGGAAATTTCGACCACCTGGGGTTCTTTAACGTGCACCCAAATCTGAGAACGCGGGCCTACAACATTTCCGCCTCCATCGGAAAAGCAGCAGCCGCAGCTGGGATTCGATCCATGCATACATTGAGGGCACACTGCGAATACATATAAAAAAATATTTACACTAGGCATTGCGCACAGCTTAATGCGAGCTGAGAGCAAAAATATATACTTAGCAACTTACGGCACAACTGGCATCATACGACCATTCCCTAACATGGTGAACATCTTTTTGTTCGAAGCGTGGTTGTCAGCTACAAGTCGGACCACTTGGAATCCTGCTTCTTCGATGGACTTAATTACTTCAAGTGTTAGTTGATGCAGGTGGTCTCCTTTTACTGACTGCGTGAAATAATATCCCACGGGTAGCCTGAAAAAGATAAAAATTAGCAGTATTCTGTAGCGTCGGTGTCAGCTGGGCTTAAAATCTCACTCCGTTGGAGAGAGGAGGAGAGCCAATTGCTCATCTCGAGTGCTTGTCAAATAAGTGCACAATGCTAAAGTTGACTTGCCGGGGGAAAGGGGGGGGGGAGCCCTCCTTAAAAAATAGAAGACGACTCCCCCTGCCCCTCCCCAGACTTTCAGCCCTGGTCGCGGAATAGCACATCATTGGTTAATTAAAGACAACGTTTTCTTTTTATATCTATAGGTGGGGTTAGTCTTTCAGTCACAGCGAAACGTATAGTGATAGACAAAGTGATGATTCACTTACGTGTAGTGCGTTGATAAGCCTACAAATACAAAGGCGAGAAGGTGTGTGGCCAGCTCGTTCTGAATGCCCACTTCTTTTTCTAGGCCTCCCATTTCGACTAGGCCATGGACTTTGTCTCCTTTTTTTTCGTACGTCAGTGCTTGCTTTAAAGACATTTCATCCACAATCAAAGAGCCCATTTTTTCCTAACAAAAAAAATGGGGGGGGGGGGAATTCACTGTTAACAGACATGCGTTATATATCGGCGGAGACAGTTAATTATATAAATAACCTTCTTTGTTGTTCCGTACATGACCCATAATTTAACAGAAATGATTAGGGTTTAGAGCAAACATAGCGCACTGCCGTATACTCTTAAACAATACATCTTACGTTCGAGTAATCCTTGCCACAGGTCTGGTCCCTGTTTATTCACTTTAAATCACTTTTCATTCGGCTATACTAGCATGTATTTTGATCAGTCAAACACTGCCGCGTGCGCTGCTTCCTTCGTTATTCGCGTGCATATTGTAAATAATTCTGATCGAAGTAACGTACCCGTTCGGACAAGTGTGTGCTTTCCGTGTGCAGCCTTTGCTTCATTAGCGACGAAACAACTGCTCCAGTACAGTAGCCAATGTAACGCTTCAGTGTCATGCGACTTGGAAGGGTGAGGCACCCAGACCTCCGCAACATTTCGTACCCGCAGGGTGATTTAGCTTGCCACATTATGGCCTGCCTGATGGTCACCTCTTTCCAACGGTGATTTTTCTCACGCAGGCATTGCAATTGCTCCTTCAAAAATTCAGCCTTCTTGTCGTTCTCGTCCAGCATTTCCTGATGATGAAAGGGCAGTTGAAATGCGTAAATCACGCGCAAGATAACATACTGGAAGAAAGCGGAAGTGCAGGGGAGAATGGAAGCTTGACCCGCTGAAACATCGTAGAGCAGGGAATGCCGGCGCATCCAACAATTCGACATTTACGTACTGGACTTGCCCTTGTCAAGACAAGTTTAGATGTTGTGGGAGAGTGAGCAAACGTTCACACACACGCTACTAAAGGAGGCTGTTGCTGTCCTGACAAAGAATAGTGCACCTGATTGTCGAAACCTTGCATTTGGCATCATTCCTTATTCAACAATTCATAATCGCGAGAAAAGATATGCGTTTACTCTTAAGACAATAATAGATGTTTCATGTCACCACGTGGACATTCAATTGCAGCTATGCTACATTAATGAATTGCGCAACTTCAGACTTGCGTCATGTTCAGTAACCGGCCACCGACTCACACATACGGACTAGCGGAAACTGTTCACTTACACTTTCCAAACCATTCCTTCCTTTTTGAATGCAATGCTGCTCGCTCAAGTTTATAAGGCAGACATCACATGTGCGTCAAGCGTGGCTTCCTGTACGAGCATAAACCGATCGGCCCATAGCACCAACACAACACAGCTTGCAAATTACTGTCTTTCCAGTTGTCAGTCCAATGTCCCTAATTGTTTGCGACGACAGAAATTTGAACTCGTTGTTCGCAGGATAAAGGAATAAACTCGGGGTGCGCCAATCACGCAAGGGGGTACACACCGACCTTCGTATCTTAAACACTTGCTCATGTGCGCGCTTACCCACCAACCTTCTTTTATTCCGTGTCCTTATGTCAGGCCTACACCTTCGTATGACCAGAAAGATTGCCAGCATCGGCGTACACTAAAATGTCACGTAAATTTATATGAAGAAGAAAATCTATAAACAGAGTTTCTCTCGAGCAGACATCATGACAGCGGACTTGTCATCCTTAAGGCTATAATTGTATTTCAGTCTTTCAGAAAACAAGCCTGCTTGTCGAAACGCCGCCTCGAAACAACTTTGCTAAAACTACTGATTAAGCGAGTTGGTTCATGATTATTTTCAGTGTTTGTGTGTGTGTAAACAGCGATTAAAGAATGGGAACAACCCCTGTTCACAGGTTTTTTACTGCAAGCTTCCATCCTCCCCTTTCTGACGTTTCTTACAAAAAAGTATAGGGACACTAAGTTAATAGACTGATAAATGAGTACCTGATAATTCTCTATCGTTCCTGTTCCGATCATACGACTATTAGAACAGAAAAAATTAAGACTAGGTTTAATGTTCTGAGTTTGGCGAACAATCTTCGACACGTGCACGTCGCTTTATGTTGCGTCGCTCCTTGTGTACTTGGCCGCATTGGCTGAGAACATTTCTTTGAAACTTGCTACTTCAGACCTTGCATCTACTAACACAGCAGTCTTAGACATTACCTGAGGCCGTCAAAGTATGACGTCACTGCTAGCCGATGCGCGAGAACTTAAGGGTAGCATCGCCACCTTTACAATCTCTTATAGTTTCGAGAATTCCTTCGCTCACCGGACGTCCTCTCGTAGTACGGGTGATGTTGATAGAATTGACTTACTCCTAAATTGTTATTATGTTCAGAGTCATTTAAAATTAAGTGCGAATATAAAAGGATTAATATAACATTCGTCCACTGACGTAACTGCGTACCTGCAGCGTTAGAGCGCCATTCGCCTCGGCGAGGGCTTTCATCTCGAAAAAATCTTTCTTTAGCTTCTCTAGCTGTGAATGCAAATTACTGTTCATTTCTTTCAGCCTGCTGCACTTCCGCCGCAACGTCTTAGTTGCCGCGACCAGGGAGCGCATCTTCTTCAAACCGATCGACGTTTGCGACGTCATGGAGCGCCGCACTGGCCTCTTCTGGTGTTCCCCTTGTATAACTGAACTACAGTCCTCCATGTTGTCCTGACTTGATGGAAAATGCAACCACTCGGCCTCTTGTGCAGTTTCAATTGGGTTTTCAGAACTATATACTTCCCCAGGCTCCGCTGATGCTCGCTCTTCTTGAGAAGAATCTGCGTTGGACGTTCCCCTGTTAAGCCGAAAAAATAGCGAAGCATGACAGATATATTGTCCCGCTAAACGCATAAGGGAATACTGCTAACATTATTCTTATCCGTTGTTGTGTTAGACTTCAAGTTTTACTTACAGTATTTTTACTTGTATGGGTGCCAGCGTTGTTTCCCCCTGCGTTCGTTTTAGCCGCTTTTTCCGCGGCATTGGATCTTGCCCACGTGGATCAGGAGAAGCGGGAAATAAGGAAGGCACGGCTGTGGGCTTCAACATCTTCCTTTTCGTCACTGTTCTGTAATCTTCAGCGGTAAAATGCAGGCTGCATACCTTCGACCGGTCGCTGGGCTCCCAGCGATGCTTTCCTGAACCTTCATCAAAGGTAAAGGCGTATACGCATGGCTAGCAAGATTGCAAAATAACAGTCCATAACACCTTTTTTGTAATTAATTTTTCCAAAATGTAACAAGCCAAATGGGGAGGTTAAGAAAAAGCATAGCCACGATTTTATTCTGGGGAAGTACCTGTATACCCATTTAGTGCATTTTCATATTTTCTCGCAGCCTTTGTAAATGTCTTTTTAGATGACTACATTCGTCGATTGATGTTTAGTGATGGTACGTGGTCGAGTCCAGTGGCATACTTGAAGCCCTTTATTCGAAGAGCTCATTGGCTATACAAGGTTTCATAACAAAGCTGAATTTCCTAATGGCTGCTCAGTAACGAAGCGCGACCCAATACGACAGAGCCGAAACCGAGGCGCACTTGAGCGCCTTGGTCTTGGTTTAGAGCGCAAACCTCTAACCTGTACAATGACTCCGCCGTTGACGACGATGACTTCAGTGGTTTTTGTTCTTTTGCATTCTCCAAAACGAATCTTTGTCATGCATGATGTAATCTCAGATGCAGCACGCACATAAATAGAGTATCTGTCGCTGATTATTCCAGGTTCCTCATTTCGGTTTCACCGGCTGGGTCTCTTAACCCTCACAGAGCCGATGGGCTCATTGCACGAAGGACTTCAATTATGTCATTATACCCGACCGCCTGCCAGCCCTATATAGAGTGAACAGTTAATCGCCACATTTCGTTACCGGCGTAACGTTTCTAATTACCTTAAGTAAGCTTATACAGAAACGAACAAAGCTGTATGGGAAGATAGAGGTTTGAGATGAGAAATACATTTGACCAAATTCGGTCGCTAACTTCAGTGACACCCAGTGTTCAAGAGTTGTCCATCGCTAAACACACACACACACACACACACACACACACACACACACACACACACACACACACACACACACACACACACAGAGAGACAAACTGTGGAGGCAGCACGTAAATATTTCATATCATTAATTTTTTTATGGATTTCGGCGGCATTTGTTGAGGCAGCCTTCGGGAAGGGTGCTCGAACCCCTCGCAACCCACCGCTACGCATTTTTACATAATTTACAGATTTCGTATATTTACTTTTTTCTTGTGTGCTATATTTAAATTTCTTGGCACTATTTGTGGAGCCTGCCATATTAGCCGCGGTACTTTAAAAAAGCTTTCATGTTTTTTAGCTCAGTGAATTAGCATAACACACGGAAATAAAGTTTACTAAAGCACCCTGGTGCTTCTTGCTAGCTTGCAACTCGTTCTGAATTGAAACGACTCTCAAAAACACAAGACTCACCTTTTCTTCCAATTGCCTCGATCCATTCTTCCCGTATGTCTGTGGCAGGAAACTCGTGAAAACTTACTTTACTTTGTTTGCCTTGTTCCGATTTGCAATATGGCACGCAGCAATACACCATACTTACATTTGAGGTGTCAGCTCATCTAAAAAAAAAAAACTGCACGCGGCCACTATTAGAGCTGACTACTGCAGCTATCTGCCGTCTGCAAGTTTCTGCACACGACCTACTGTGTTTCTGCGTATCTTCTGCAATTTGTGTATGCGTATCGTCTGGAACCATCGTGATTCAGTGTGAACAATGAATGCCTAACAATAGTTTTTTTATCTCGTTGGACTACGTTTTCATTCAAGAAATATTTTCATAATAAATTTTCCTTCATTTGTAGAAAAGTTCCCGTCTGCTTGCCACTGTGACCCTTTGTGTGCTTTTTTTACGGTTCTATTTCTGCTTCAAACGTCCACACGAATGCAGCCAACTCTGACGAGGAATCATATCGCTTTATTTGCCATATTTTACACATTCATACACAATTCATGCACAATAAGAACGATTTGCACTGCCACAGCGATGGCTGAAGCAGACGACAGCGAACAGGTGCTGCCTAGCGCCACGCCGCTCGTAGGTGACGGCCCTAGCGGCAGAAGGTATGAACTAGAACGTGGGCGCTGGAAGAGGTGCTCTCTGGGCAGGTCAGGAGTGTAGTAGGTCATGATCGGAAACGTCCAGCTGATCGGCTCTTTCGGTTCTCTCTTTTTACTTTCTCTCTGTGTTCTCGCGCTCTCTCGTTCCGCGGGATTTCAAGAGAAGAGAGCTTCAATGAGTCTTTTGAGCTTAATGAAGGCATATTCGATGCGGTTTTGTCAGTGCCGATTCGTGCCCAAGTCGATGCCATCGACAAGATATTTTCGTCCCCAGTTTAACTGCCGCATCAGGCGCATGTCGAAGCCTCTAGGGGGCGGAGAGTTTGATGCTCTTGTGTCGTCTGCAACGTCTTGCGTCAGCGCGTCGTCTGCTAGCGATAGGTTTTTCTCAAAGGTTGAATGTCCGTGTTACGACTTGGCGGTGCTGAATCGTAATTAAATTTGAATATGTCGTTTCGACTAATAGTTCGCGTTTCTCAATATTGGCTGTGCGGTCGCGTTTGAGGTCGTTTCGCAGGAAAAACCAGATTTTGCACTTTCGTCTCTAAACGCAGTGCACAAGTTTTGCGAAGTCTTTTTTTGTTTTCACTTTGATAAAAGCCCACTGTTCGCTTTAGGAGTATGGAGGGGAGAGAAAGTAACGCCGCTATCGACGAGTTTTTATTTCTTTATGATGAACAGAGCCTTGAGTGACAATCGATTGAAACGGCGTACGTGATCCAGTGACCGAGAACAGCTGGAACAAATCGCGACTGCTTTCGAAGTCCTGTTCCACAGAAACATATTCGTCCATGGCGGCAAGAAGAAAATAAAAAACAAACAACAACAAAACAATAACTTTGTTTACGCGCCGTGTCACGCAACCCGCCATTAGCGTCAGAGGCAGCCTCAGGCAACGCCTCCTGCCTCGAGTTCGAACCGATATCTTCGCAATCTACATATATCGATCTTTTTAGAATGCGGCGTGCATTCGGTCGCATCGTTTTCCAAATCCGGCTTATGGTCATCTCGGAGGCCATATAATATTTCACATGACTACGAATCAGGTTCCGTGCATTGCAAAATACGAGCGACGTCACGTGCTGACGTCATCACGCGTCAGAGTAAAGTCATTGGCTCGGCGATTTTGAATGCTTGACTGTGACTGCATCAGTAGTATTATCTTTAATATTAATATATTATTATTATTATTATTATTATTATTATTATTATTATTATTATTTTCAGTAATTAAGTCGGGCTGCAAAACTGGTGCTTCTAATTATCGTCCGATTTCTCTACTGTATGCCACATTTAAGATCTTTGAGCTGGCTCTTCACAACATATCGTATGTTAGCATGAATGATTCGTTGATAACTAATCAACACGGGTTTCACCCTGGGCTGGTGGACGTTATTTCCTCGATTTTAAGTCGGGACAGGTTTACGTTATTTTCCTCGACATTAAGAATGCTTTTTGATCTTGTGTGTCATTCAAAACTAATTTTAAAATTTCAGGCTCTAGCCTTGCCATATTTCATAGTTTCTTGGGTCACAGCATGTTTAAGTGACGGAGTACAATTTGTCAGTATCGTTGGCCATTGCTCGCGGCAGTTACCAGAGACATTGGGTGTACCCAAGGAAGTGTCCTTAATCCCTTTTTGTTTTCTATATACATAAATGATATCGTAAATGAAATTAGTGAACCAATTTTTATTTGGCTTTTCGCTAATGATTGTGTGCTATTTAATAAAGTGAAGCGTTCTGAGGATCATGTACTCCTGAATTTTAACTTGCGAAAAATTTGTAAATGGTGTGAGCGATGGGACATGGTTTTCAATGCCCAGAAAAGAGTTTTCATGGAAATAACAAAACAAAGCCACTACTTTTACTTATCCACACTCGCTTGAATCCATTCCACTAGTTGAAATTACAAACTACAAATATCTAGGGATAACTATAACAAATACGTTGGAATGAAATTCACATATATGGAACATTTGTGCATCCTACTTCCGAAAACTCTGAATTCTCAGACATAAGTTAGAATATGCTCCAGCTGAGGCAAAACGCTTAGCATATTTATCGCTTATTAAACCGAAGCTTGAGTATGCAGCTATTGTGTGGTATCCGCACCCGAAAAAAAAAAAAAAAACACAGATGCACTCTTAAGGATGCACTCAGTGGAAAGATATATGTTTCATCTATTCAAAGTATCGGCATACTGACTCCCCTATCACCTTGACGAGTCAACACGGTATTCAGGCATTGCAACTTCGACAGAAGGTACACGGTATAAAGTTCATCTTTCAGCTGAAACACAGAAAACTAGCATAAAAACCAGAAGATTACATATGACCCCTTTCAACTCGAAAAACTAGACACCGTCATGCTGCTATATACCCAACTGCTATATAACCCCATTGAGCACGAAAACTAATGCTTTCAAATTTTCATTTTTTTACACGCACGATATATGAAAGGAACGTGCTAGAGCGAATGGCTAAATAGAACGTAGTAGCATCTTATTCTTGATTTCGTGATTTGTTTGTATACCTTGTTATGTATAGCCAATCCTTTTTTTGTGTGTGATATGCTGAGAACTGTGGTATGATTTGTCTGTACTTACTTTATTGGTTATAGGCATAGAGCACACTGTTGTAGTTGTTTCTACATATCAGTCGTTTTACTGGGTTTTTCTTTCTTTTTTTTTTCTTGCTATTACAGTGGTTACAGTGCATGTAAATTTTACTTATTTGATTGTTTCAATGCATGATGTTCATTATTATTATTATCTACGTATGTATCCACTCCTGCTTGAGCCCTGAATGGGCCTGCAGTATTTTATAAATAAATATAAAGTTAATAAATACTACATCCAATAAAGTGAACCAGTTACTGTCACATGAAACACTTTGAGGTCAGTCATGTTGACTATCTAGAGATGCCACCTGTCCAGTTTTAGACCAGCCCCGCTTTTTTTTTAGATATCAGGCCTGTTGCTAGTCTGCACTGATAGGCCTCCCCCTCAGCCCCTTTTTTTGTCATAATATTGCAATTGTGTTTTCCAGGTCATTTTGTAGGCATCAGTTTGACAACTACGACAGTAAATTTTTGTCAGTCACCAAACCTTTTACTCTATTATTCAACCAAATTTTAAGATCCCTTCAAGTGTAGCAATGATTGAAATGGAGCATATTATTGCATGTGCGCGTGCATGAATTCCGACATTATTGTGCATGAATATCCGACATTATTCCGACAAATGTGCTGTATACACGTTAACATTTGTTTTTGTCTGTAATGCCACTGTCATGTTGGATTCAAATGCAAAGAATAGCATGTTTTGGGCGAACTACCGCAGTTTCTTTTCAGTGCCGCACATTCATAGCTATAAACCAAGTGCCATTCCTATCATCAGTATTTTTATGCCAGCAATCAGGCTAGTTGGTTGGCTCTGTTTGCTGTTCGTGTTTATACATCAGGTTCGTTTGGATCAAAGAAAGGGTTGTTAAAATAAATGTCACTGCATGCAAAAGACTTGGCATATAGCACCTCTTTTTCAACATTAGTTTAATCTGCTGTTAGCTCACTTCCCCACACCTCCTTTCTTGATAAAGTGCTAAGTTTTTTTTGTTTTTTTTTAGAAGGTGGCACCCATATGACTACACAGAAGGTTCAATTCATCCTATGCACAGCGCATTTCGGCCTGTTTTGCCCACTACTCCAAAGATCAAGAAGTGGCAAAAACAAATTGCATTCACATGTGTGGACATTAAGCCTCGAGGGGATCCATACAAAAAGCTGGCTTAACGTTCGAGAAGGCGTATTCACAAAAGCGTGTTGTCTTAATTCTGCACTGCATGCTATTACGTCAGCTACATTGTTCGGTATGTTGAAGCATGCATGCATGTCCCCATATTTATTCTGTCATCAAGTTTTAAACAATACTGTGTGTAACATCCTAATAGGAATTCTCCTTTGAACAAGAAAACGATAAGGGTAGCAGAACTCCTTTAGGGGTGAAGCTCCTTACGCCGTGTGGTGTATGTCCTGCGTGGTCTTAGTCGTCGTATTAGCCAGTTACACTGCATTGCATGTCAATAAAAACGGTGTCACAGCCCATCCACGGAGTGAATGATGATGAGTGGGGCGAAGCGTTTGTCAGCTCCTCCGTGCTTCGGTCCGTCCGTGCGTCCGTCCATTTGTGCAACCATCCATCTGGGCGTCCACTTCACCCCACTCGTCATCGTTCACCTCGTGGATATGCTGTGATTCTTTTTTTCATTTAACCATTCGTCACGTCCTCCTACTCTCTTTCAGGTGAATTATGGACTTGTCGAACAGCTATAAACCATTGCAACAAGACATAGGCATTGAAATCAAGCAGGAACCAGTATCACCACCAGGCTCAGACATAGAAGAGGAGGAATGTACGTATGGACACTTCTACCAATAGTGAAACGTGCACAATGAAGGGGAATAAAGTACGGCCAAGTACACTGACACAAACTAACACAGGGCATAACACTGCTATTCTGAGTAAATAAAAAAACTTCTTACCACCTTTAAAAATATGCATTTCCAAGCTTTATTACAAATTAAAGAGAAATCTAATGCCACAAGTTGCATTGTCATAAGTCCGTCATAATTAGCATAGAAAATTGAGGTTGGAGTTTCATAAATTTCACGCCATAATCTCCGTGCGTTACGTAACAAATTGCAAAATGCATTTTTCATATTTTCACAACATTGGCTCAATGAAATTTTCTGTAACTTTATATGCTAGGTCTACGGCACCTACAGGTGACAATGTATGTTATCTTTATCGTGTAGAAGCTATGCAGGACTTACTAGGCACCTTGAAAATTTACGATGTCGCAGTAGGTGCGGAAATCTCATGGTGGTGTCTCCGCCCGCATTTTCTTTTTGCGTGTTCTCTCGCTGACCAAGTATTGTGTGGCGGTAAGAGTGGTGTTTTCGGGATTGGGAAAACATACTTTACTAATATGCGAAAAATTGTTTTGCTTGGTATCCCATTAAGTACCATATAGCATCGCTTATGTGTATTCAAAGCAGCATTCTAGAAACTGCATCACAGTCCCCCTGTTTTATGGGCGAAGCTCCTTAAGGCGTGGGTGTGTAGCCACAATTTATTTAGTTCTTGCGGTGTTCACTAGATGGCGGTGCTTGTAGCTGATGATGAAAAGATGCAAGATGCTATAAACTAGACGGCAGTACTTGTAGTTGATGATGAAAGATGGGAAATGACGTAAAATAGGAATGATGTCACATATGGCGCGTGTGAAAGGGAATCGTTCGATTCAGTGCGGCAACGTACGCTAGGGGGAGCATTCTAATAAAATCGAGTGGGCAAAATGTACGGAGGATTCATGGTTTACCAGGTTTACCTCCGGAGCTTCGCATCATCATCATTCATTTCGTGGATATGGCGGCACTTTTTTTCATCTGATCCCTCGACTCCAACGAATATGCAACCTCCTCTTCCTAATTGTGAAGCTGCATTTGACAGTCTTGTTCTTTGCCATTTCACAGATGTGACGTCAGACGTGTACAGGAGCCCACATTTCCCACATCTTACTATAAAGGTAAACGGGTACACCTTCTTTTATCTCACAGTCATTAGCCTAGCCTCAAATTGGTCATTAATGTTCCTTACCTTGCGTTATCTGCTCAGACGTATTTTCTCATCTTTAATGGTTAATTAGTGACTGCATATATACACAGCATAAAAGAGCTCGGTGGGGCTACTTTGTTAGTGTTACCTGGATGACCATATAAATCTGCGTCTATTTCCTTCAGGTACATGTTGTGACGGACTCTGTGCACATGTGTAAAATCTGCACAACATAATTTCAAGGCAGTAGACGGTGTTACATTACAGGAATGGAATGAGGTAAAATGTTGTTTTGCGCAAGTTACAGCGAAAAATACAGTCAAGTCCCTTTATAAGACTCACTGATGTAAGAGGCGAATGGGTATAAAGGCACCAGCATGCCTGCACTGAAATAAGTGTTCATGAGAAAATGTATATGTCGTACCCTTGTTATAGTAGACACATCATATTAAAGGCAAGAGTTACTATACGTTGCACGTCTCTTACAAAGGGGTTTAACTGTAATCAAATTTAGCATGTAATAAGTATTTCTTTATTTGCAGTCAGTCGTGTTCTATTTTTTGCATTAAGAAAAAGAGTCAAATCTTGGCTTAGATTGCATGCACAATTTATTTTTGGTTGTATTCATTTCGAGCAAAGTAAACAAGTTTTCGTCGAGCAACCTGTCAAGTACTGCAGTGCCATCACTAAGCGATTGGCTCCAGTCAGCTAAGCACAATAACATCAAGTCAAGACTGTGCAATGGTTCAATTTACCTTAAGTGCAGAGCACCTTGCTTTTTCATCATGGATATTGGCCCAAACAACTGGCAAAAGCAAGGCGTGTTCACACATGTGGACATTACACTTCAAGGAAATACAATCGCTCACAACGCTATAAATCTGCAAAAGCTTCACACGTGATACCACCACTGGTGCGGCCACAATACCGCCATATCGATAGACGAGCATTCCAAACAAGCTTCGGCTAGATTCAGTCGGCAGTGCAACCCTCACTTGCTCCATCCAGAGCAGTGATGTCACTTGGCCTTCGGAAGAGATTCCGAAATACTGTACCAGCCTTATCTCACAAGGTGGGGCGAGACTTCCCCTTTGGTCAAAAAACTAAGTTTCAGAATTCTGCTGAAATTCTGCTGAATTCTGCTGAATTCAGCTGATGGGAAATTTCTTTACCTTTCCGAAAATATATTTCACTTGGGCATTCAGGTTTCGAAAATAATTTTTGGCTCTCTTTTTTCGGCATGCTAACAGGAAATGCACGTGTACATTACATAATTTACGCATTTTTCTAAAGAAAAAACATTTTTGGAGTTTGTGTACCTTTCTCTCGGGAACTATCGGGCTCAATCACTCAAAGATTCTCAAATGTGTTGATTTGTGGAATTCACATGACTGGAACTGGAATCAGTAGCCACCTAGGTGGACTTGTATTTTTTTAGCACAAAAAGACATTCATGAGTAGCCACTTTCATCCATCGACAAATGTAAAATTGAGGTAATAAATTCATTTTTTGTTTAGTTCCATGACTGTAAAGTGTTACTGTCAGTTCCATGTCTGTAAAGTGTTACGTGCGAAATCGCAATGCCCTGCATATAGCAAATCTCAACAAAAAGTACATATTGTGAGCATAATATGAGAAAAACAAAAGAAACAAAAATAAAGAACACTTAACACAATTTGAAACTGATTTTGAGCAAATAAGGAACAGTTGATATTATTTGAAACTAATTTTGAGCTCCAATGCGACCTGCGTCTACCTTTATGATGCCTTGTAAATATTATAGCCGTAGCTCTCATTAAGTTTCATTTCATTTCCTTAAAGACCACACTTGGGGGTGTTACATAAGGGGTGGATATATATACAAATTGTATAAACAACCACATATGTTAATTGCACGGCATGTGATAGGTTATACTTTGCAGGAATAAAGTCGGGCAGGTAGGAGATCGAAGAATAAGAGGAAGAAGTTTGGGGTACTTAAGGGGCCTGGGCTGCCATATGCTGTCAAACGCTGTCATTGTATGCTGTTGTAGCTTAGTGTACCGTAGTGAAAACCGCAAACAGCTTAGCGGCGTGTAGAATATTGAGCGTAGCAAGGGAAACTCTTCTTCCTCTTATTCTTTGATCTCCTCGATGATGATGAGTGCGAAGAACTTAATGAAACTTAATGGGTGATCTGTCCTATGCTGTCGTCGCTTGACGTGACGAAGGTAAAGTGTTGCTTAAAAATAGAAAAAAAAAGAATGTGAGAAATAGAAAGCGAGAGGAAGAAGTGTAAAAAGTGAAAAAAATAGATAGGAAGAAATATAAATAAAAAGACAGAAAAAAGAAAAAGAAAGAGAGGAGCAAAAAAAGGTAGTTGAGAGCATAGGCGTAGAGTTTTCATATTCCCGGAGGGCGCGGGGCACCTGATTTGCTCTTTCACATTTCTCTCTCTCTCTCCGTATCTGTGTGTGTATGTGTGTGTATATATATATATATATATAATGTCAACCTGTCACTTCATTCTCAATGTGACCATGGCGGCGCACTTCCTACTTGTCAGTGCCCTATTATCCGAATTTCAAAAGCCTAAACAGTCCGTTACCAATGAATGACAGTCTAAGCCAAGTTCTTTAAAGATATCCTGCGGACCAGCGCTGCAGCCCGGAGGGGGCCTGAGCCCTCCAGCCCCCCGTACTCTCTGGCTATGGTTGAGAGAAGAGCATTGATGAATGAACAGACTTCTTAAGCTTGTGTTGAACAATCTGCTGTGAGGTTTTGAACGATAATTGATAAGCTGTTCTCCCTAAATGCGGCCTACCTCTGTACACTATTCGCTAGTTGAAGAATGAATTTTTTAAATAAGTGAGTGAATTATTAATTGAGTGAATTAACAAGTGAAATAATAAGCGAGTGATTGAATAATAAGCGAGTGAGTGATTTCTTGCAGTAACTGCCTCGGGTAGCTGCAAATATGGCTGATAAAGGTGATAGTGGCTACACTGTAAGTGCTCAAGTCAAATTACATTGATATGACCTTAACTGTAGACACTAGAAACAAAAATGCAGTCGAAAATACACTGACGTAGGAGACAGTTGGGTATAAGGGACACCAGTGTGGCTGTACTGAAACAGGGGTTCATAGGTAAATGCATGCGTGGTACCCTGCTTGTACGAGGCACCTCTCAAGAGGGACAGGAATCGCCGCCCAGTGCATTTGCTCGTTTCACTTTGCGGATACTTCACATGCATCATCGGTTACTGACTTGACGACTGCTTTTGCAACGAGTCCTCGTACAGTTGTTCTTAAAAGGTCCCCCAACACTTTCTCGGGTAATCGTCATACGGCTTCACTGAAAGAGCCTATTGCCTCGTGAATCAACTGTCGCAAAAAAAAAAATAATTTTTTGAATCCGTAATGCACGAGTGAAGTTACAAGTATGTGTCACACACTTCAGGCGCTTTTTATGTCCTTTTGTACCAGTGGGCGTGCTGAAAGCTACGCAGTGAAAGGGATGACACTCCTTTCCCTTTATGCAGGGAGTGGGGCAATAAGATGCATTCCTTTGTCAGTTAGCAGTGACCACATCAACTATGCATGATGCAGCTTGCGATGCTCATGTCAGCCAGTGGTCGTGCACTTGGAGCCTATGGCATGGTCAGTTGGGCTTGTGGCATTGTTTTCGGAGAGAAGAGGGAACAGTTTCATGCAGACTCTGATTTCAGGCCACGTGCAGTGCTTTAATGTTTGGTTTGCAAGTTTTTTGGAGTATCGAGTACCAATTGGCAGCATTTTCTGACCATGCCTTTTAAAAAAGTGTAGCAGGGCCTCGTTAATACGAATACACCTGCCCCAATACCATTAATTTGGTAATGTCACCATTACCCAGTGCCGTATAATTAATTGATGGAAGTAATGGTACTGTGATTACACAACTCTTTTTTAATACGCATGCAGAAGGAGGAACCCACGTCATCACCAGAAGCTTCACCAAGCAGATCACCAGCCTTCAAAGATCGAGATGCTGGTGATCATGCAGCAGAGGCTGCCCTCCCAACACCGAAAGAGAGCACATCACCACCACCACCACGAGGTATTGTACTTCTTTACGAGACGTACATGCGCAGATACCTTTTCTGCCAGAAACCTCTTTTCACTTTGTCAACGTGTGACTGTTCCCGGGAACACCTCATGCCGCGTGCCAAGGGCTTGTGTCTTTTAGGTTGCATCAAATATCGCTGCGCTTTGAACTGCTTTGAGCCGGTACTGAAGAAAAATTAAGCAGGCAGCAAACGAGCTAATGGTATCGTGGTCTGTGCTCAAACGCCACATTTACTTCTGCTACAGTCTTCATGATATACGAGCGCTTTTGAGTATTGCTTCTTAAGTGCTGTGTTTTGCATTACTACAGTAAACATGCAGTTGGACATGGTTATAACAACTTGGAGCTCAGTTTTAGATCTCACGGTTCTGAAAGTTAGTTCGCTACATCTTGTATCTCTATATGTTCAATGTCGCCTCAACTCAGAACTTTTGTTAAGCCTTCAATATAACTGAATTTGTTATCCAGGCAGGGATAGAAAGCCAGAAAGTAATCAATTTGCAGAAAATGAAACAGCACGTAGATATCAATAATTTTTATGTGTGGTATTCTGTAATGTGTTCCGGAGCATCACCCAGAATAGCCTTCTCCATCCACCAGATTGCAAGGGCCTGCCATGGTGACAAAATTTCGCTTTACCGCTTCGTTCGTTACAATCGAGCAGAGGTACGGGGATTGATACTCCACACCTCCACCAAAGATGCTACTTGGAATAAAGTATATGCGAAAACATATTAGCGAGCAAATGCGTACAACGCTGCTGCAGTCCACGCGCATTACACTCAGCACTTCGTCGTCGTCATTCTCAGGTGTCTGCTCAGCCCGTGACAATATAATTACACTAAAGCAATGTTGCCAATTATTCCAGGGTGGTAATTGTATAGCTCCTTTTGTCAGCAGCCTACAGATCACATCTAAGGGGTGATGTGTGCGCCATAGGGGCTGTTAGTGTTGTAATCGTTGGTCTATGCCACTGCAACCACCAAGAGCTTCGTACGTGCCGTCATCTGAAAGTATATTCCGAAAAGGTATGCATTTCAGGTTGCAATGTTATCACGTCCCCATTTCCAAGAGTGGTGTTAAAAGCAGCATCGTTATTTTTGTCTTTAGCTGAACAGCTGTTTTTGTGAGCTATGCCAGAAACTTTTATATTCTAAATAAAACGCTTCTGGGATGCTCTTCTATACCTAGCACTTCCTGATATGAGGATTTCTTGTGCTTTCAAAAACGTCACTGCATTAGGAATGTCAGCACAGTGCAAATCTAGCATAGAGTCCAACCTCGACATAACGAATATGTACCGTATTTACTCGATTCTACCGCGCCCTCGATTGTAACGCGCACCCGATTTCCACCGCGAAAAAAAAAAACGTAAGACATCGATTGCAACGCGAACCCATTTTTTTTTGCTGGCCCGCACGATCACACCACTCGAAAAAACGATTCCTTTCGGGATTGTCTTCCATTTAAATATGAGGTACGGGCGAAGCTTGTGCCCATCTGACGTGTAACAGAGCATTGCCGTCACTGTAGTTTTACCGTGGACCGATGTCAGCACGCGAACTTGCTTCGCCCCCTTCTTCTCGACAGTTGTGGTGCCAGGCATGTCGAAGTAAAGAGGCGTCTGATCGGCATTCCAGATTTGCCCAAGCAGGTAGCCGTTGTTGCGCCGCAAGTTTATGACGAACCTCTGAAAACTGTAAAGCTTTTCATCGTACTTCTCTGCAAAAGTTTTCGCATATGCATGTTCCCCTTCGGAGGGAAGAGCCTTTCCTCTTCATATAGTTAATTAGCCAGCACCTGCTCGCTTTAAACAGGCTCCGCATTAGACTTTTTTTAAGACTAATTGCATAGCCCGCACTTGGAGCAGTTCTGTCGTCACGGGCCGCTGTGCCGCTCGCTCCTCAAGCACATACTCGCGGAGCAGCTCTTCAATTTGCGGAAACCGACCCTGCTGTGGTTCACTGAAGCCTTTGCGTGAAGCTTTGCTGTCGACAATCTTCTGCTTTTGTTTCCGCCGGTCCCGCACGCACGTTTCGAGAAGGACCGCGATGCGGCCCGATTTCCGTCCGTTTCTGCACACGCGATGACTTTTCTTTTAAAAGCGGCATCGTGGTGCACTCGAGTTTTTGGAGTCGGGCCTTCCACCTCGTCGATGCTAATGCACTACTAGGTGACGAACTCCTCAGCACACGTACGAAGTGCCGCACATGGTAAACACATAGGCAGAAATAGCCGACGCACCATGCCGACGCACGTAGGGGGCGGCCATTTTGGATTTGCGATGGCAATAGATTGACCGTAATTTTTTTGTTCGTACTCGATTCTAGCGCGCATGCGATTTATGAACTCGCTTAACCGGAAAAAAGGTGCGCGTTAGATTCGAGTAATTACGGTATGTAATCAAGGATTCATTATAAAAAGTAATTTAGAAAACAGCCATTCAAACCACACAGTGTTGCAAATTAACATCTATAAGAAATTTTAATATATAGTAAAACTGCTTTCATGTCAGCTATGACATTGTTGCAACGTGGCTTCACTGCATCCACCACAGGATTCGTCCACAAGCGGAAGAGGCAGAGTGACATTTGACCTCATAGTAACCTCAACGAAAAGAAACAGATAATGACACCTAGGGAAGTATAGGGGACATCAATTGTACTGTTTTAAGTGTATAGTACCAATTACAATATAAATGTGAAGACGCTAAGGTGGGCAAAAAGACAACCTGCCGCCAGCAGGGACTGAACTTGCAACATTTAGGGCATGTGGATGATGCTTTATTAATTGAGCTACAGCAACGGTTACCGTTGTTGCACCAGGTGGCAGAGCCAGGTCAGGAACAAACGCAACACTGAGGATACTTCTGGCTCAAATTGAATTAGGACACATAACAAAAAAGAACTAGATGGGCGCCGAACTTCCAGCTAATCCTATTCCACAGTGGAAAGAAGATTTTATGGCACAAGCAAAGCACGTGATAATATGCACGCACATGACGGTTTTTTTTAACAATCAAACAACCGCAAGGAGCTGAAAAAAAACCATTCTCATAATCTTGAAGAGGTAATGAAGCCATGCTGATGCAAGTGTCGCCCTCTGCCTTATGTAATATGCCTCCGTTACTTCTCTCTATGTCTTTTCTTTTTCTCTGCCTATAAACTCTGCTTCAGTAGCATCCGTACACCTTGCAGTGCGTTGCCATCAAGCTTGCCGAAACCATTTCTTACATTGAAACCGTGTTGTCTGGTACTTTGATACACTGCCTAGTTTCGCTTTATATTCCTTCCCACAACTCAATGGAACGCGTGAATGCATGTTGGCACTGCTTTCAATATCACTTCTCTTTTTCCTTTCAACTTCCGTCTTTGAACGGGTCTTCGTCATCAGGTAAACCTGCGAAAGGTTGGTGGACTTCAGCCTCTTCAGCTGGAAGAGATGTAGGGGGCATTGTCAGGAATACGGGAATGGCATCCTTTGGTACTGCAGTTGACGGGCTTCACCCTTTCGGGGTCAATGATGTACTTGAACATCCTCCTTGAGCACCTCCAAGATGGTCAGGTGTTTGCGTACAAGTCGCTGCCTCTACGTGTAAAATATGTGGCTAACTCAAGAGCCGACTCGTACTCGAGAACTCGAACAGACATTTATTAGCGGCCATGTGAGCCCAGAACATAAAGCTGTCTTCCTTTTCTCTTCCTTCGAATAGCTCACACGCTCCCTGGCGTGCTGGCGCAAAGTTCGTCTTTTCTTCTCTCAGGCTGAACGCGGGAAATTTAACATATCTTTAATGAAAGCGTCTTTTTCTATCATTTTCTCTCGCTTGGCGTGTGCTGCCATACCCAGTGAGTGTGTGAAACTTTTTTCATAGGCCAGTGTCTCGCCATTACTTTTTTTAAATAACTTTTTTGCTACAGTAGTGCACTAGGTATCGCTTGTGCGTCTGCTCAAGCCCACTCTGGGCAGCTAGTTCTGTTTTTGTCCTTCGGGTGGTACTGCTTATTGCGCCCGCACAACTGATGGCTGTCTGGTTTTTCACCTCTCAAAAGATGACCACTTGTTATTCTCTCGTTTATTGCTCGCCAAGGTCCAATTACATCTGTTTCCGTGCGGGTGCTCAATTACATAAATGATGCCGCCTTTGTGGTTTTCTGTTTTAAGAACTCTCAAAAAACTTATGGCCTCTCATTGGCAAAAATACGAAGGATTGCTATAGGTTTTCCCCTCGTTTTGCTTTTCAGACGGCCCCACAACCACGCAGTTTTCTGCAATGCACTCATCCATGCGGTTTGCTTACACTACGAAAGTGCGCACCATTTGCTCTGCTGCAAGTGAGTCGAGCAGCGATTCCTCCCATGCGGACTCTTACCCAACTGTTCAGTCACATGATTCGGATGTCAGCCCTTCAGAGGAGGATTTACTATCGAGTTCAGGTTCAGACGATGAAGGAGCAACACCTCAAAAGCGTGCACGGCGAGAAGATTCTGACTGGATCAAGGGTGACTACTCTCCGTCCGTGTTTCCCTTTGATGCCATTAATTCAGGGCTAGTGGATTCCTTAACACTGCCACCACACACGAGAGAAGTGGAGTACTTCAAGCTTTTTTTTGACGAAGAGCTCGTCTCGGAGATTGTAGCGGCAACGAACGAGTACGCCAATAAAGTTGGCAAGCCTGGCCCGCTCCAAAGGTCACGCCCACGCTTGTGGCAGGATACAAATGTTTCAGAACTGTACTGCTTTCTAGCAGTCGTATTCTTGATGGGCCTGGTCCAGAAAAATACCATCAGAGACTACTGGTCCACGGATACCATGTTAGAAACTCCTTTCTTCCACTCAATGTTTTCAGTCAAACGCTTTTGCCTACTCCTGCGGGTGCTGCATTTCAGTTCCCTCACTAATGCAAAGGACCGCCTAAGAAGCATCAGACCGACCATGGAAAAAATAAAAGAAAGATTTGCCGCCTTTTTTGTACCTTTTAAAAACCTCAGCATCAACGAATCTTTGATGGCTTGGAGAGGACGACATTCTCCTCGACAATGTATTCCTTCTAAGAGGCATCGATCTGGAGTGAAGATGTTTGTGCTTCGCGACATTCAAACAGGCTACATCTTGAGATTCATTGTCTATGCTGGAGCAACTACAGCTGTGACCGTTATGAAGAAGCTGGGATTCACAGGCTCGATTACCGTAGAGCTGCTAAGAGCCTTCCTGGACAAGGGGCATTCCCTTTTCGTGGGTGACTGGTGCACAAGTCCGGCGCTGTTCAAGTTTCTCCTCGGTAGGCAGACAAATGCTTGTGGGGTGGTGCGTGCAAACAGAAAGGGACTTCCAGAATTTGCAAAGCTGCAGCGAGGCAAAGTGGATAGCTACCACTCAAACGCCATGTTGGCCCTGAAATGGCGTGACAGACAAGACGTCCACATACTGTCCACAATGCACGGCACGGAGCTTGCTGAAGCTATAAAGGTGGATAAGAGAACGGTTGAGACGCCGAGATGCATTCTGGAATACAATCAAAAAATGGCACTAGTCGACAAAATCGACACGCAGCCAAACTTCTCAGAAAGCATCAGAAAAACGATGAGGTGGAACAAGGCAGTTTTTTTCCACTTAGTGGACTTGTCGCTGCACAACGCTTTTATTCTCTTCCGCGAAAATACCGCATCAAGAACAACGTTTGTAGACTTCAAGAGGCAGGTGGTGAGCCAACTAATCGAGGAGCATCACACGGAGAAGAGCAAGAGGCGAAGGCCGACTGGGGACAATCCTCTGAGGCTGACAGGGCGACACTTTGCAGAGCAGTTGCGACCCTCCAGTGGTCAGGGAATCGGCACCCACAGAAGTTGCCATGTCTGTGCCAACACCACTCGGGGACCGAAACGTCGCAGAGAAACGCGCTACATGTGTGTCAAGTGCAACAAGTCTCTCTGTTTAGAGCCATGTTTCAAGGAGTATCACACTCTGAAGAATTACTAGAGTGAGAGCGAGAACATATTTCGCCACAAAAGTACTGTGGTGTGCTCATTATTGTTTGCAAACTATCTTTATTTGGACTTGTCATTTGTATTTATGTCGTACAAGTGTTTTCTTTACCGATTTTGCTAGCTGTTGCTCATGAATAAACCACTTGTATGTAACAACACAAACGACTTTTTTGTCACTTTATGGTCAGCTTAAAAACTAGAATTTTTAAGGCTTTCTTTATCGAGAGATTCGTCCAATGAATTTAAGTCTGCAACGAAAAAATCTACCCTGGGTGGCAGCATCGGGAAAAAGTTCAAAAGCTCTAGGGCAAGTTGCACACCCACATCGGGTCTCTGAATTGGAATTTGAAAGGCTGCGAATGACTCTGAGATGGAGTTGGCACACAAGTATCCTAGCATGAATGGACTTGTTAATTAGGCATTACTTCAAAAGGAGACTTGCTGCACAGCAGGGGGATACCTTGGTGGCCTTACTGTACTCTAGTTTTGGCCCAAAATCATTCAGCATCGAGTGCTTGGGAAAGCCTTCTTTAATAATGCGGACTGCCTGCTCTGCAAGGGCACTGGACTGTGGCTGGCACACAGCTCTGCGTAAATGCATTATGTTGTTGTCTGTCGTGAACTGTCGGGAAAACTGCCAACTCGCAAATGCTTTGCCTCAAAGGCGAAGCAATGAACGCGATAGCAACAAATTGGAAGGTCACGCGCAGAAAGGCAAGCAGATCGAAATGTGCCCCGCGTTTCTCATGGACAAAGAACGCACAAAGCGTACTCACAGGTACAGATTAACGCGAATAGGCATCTCAATTGTTACTTCGCTGTGTGAAAAGCGCGCCCTTTTCGCAAATGGAGGC
The DNA here is from genome assembly GCF_013339725.1 of Rhipicephalus microplus. Classification (NCBI taxonomy): domain Eukaryota; kingdom Metazoa; phylum Arthropoda; class Arachnida; order Ixodida; family Ixodidae; genus Rhipicephalus; species Rhipicephalus microplus. The sequence continues at coordinate 181,720 of NW_023611001.1, forward strand.
TGTGCAACGATTGGAGTGATTTTTTTGCATCGGGTAACTACAACAGAATCGTTCCAACGAAACTCAAAGGCTAGCCAAGACGTACGATTCTCTCCATAGCAAGATAAGGGCGCAAAATCGACCGTACACCCCTTTTTTTTCTATGCGGACCAAAGTATGCGTGAGAGATGAGAGCCGCCGCGTGCTCATTGCGCCATCTTGCTGATAATGCTGAAAACACGATAGTTCCCCCCCCCCCCCCCCCCGAGATGCCCGCCAACAGCGGTAAGTGGTAGATATGAATAGCTTGCCGTCTGAACGTTGAAGGAGGTACCTCTCGGTGACTCAGTCGTTAATGCCTCGCATTCACGACGTGGAGGCCCCACATTCGATTTCGTGCACTGGAGTCTTTTTTCTAGGATTTTTTTCTTTCTTGCATTTTCATATATATAGATACGTATACATATACAATGCGTGACATCGACGCTGACGGCCACTCCTGCGGTGAAATCCAGCCGAGAGTGTCCATATAATTGCTATTACAATAATAAGGCCGTTATCGCAAAATCGTTTGCGGCAAGCCAAAACAAGTAAAGCATTTGCGAAGCCGCATGATTGCGGATTCGCTGGTTGCCAACATGACCGGGAGTGGCTAGATCCAGCGTTTGCAAGTCAATGGCTACCAGGAGCACACACCCCTCGATCGGCCTGACATAACCAATGTGAACTTGGGAACACTTTGTATCTTTTTGGCCAACTGAAAAGCACATGGCGATGTGGCAGTGTTGGTTACACTTGTGTGTGTGGAATGCATGAACGTACAAGATTTTCGAACTCACCATTTAAACATGGCCATCAGAAGAGCGTCCGAGTCTGTCTTCTCGTCGTAGATGCTCCCAGGTGTGACTGATGTAGCTCAGCCAACATGGGTCCTCGCAAATTCTGGGATATGATAATGCTGTGACCCCCGGTAAAGTAGGCCATCTGCGCTCTACTGCTCTGTGTCCTGCAAAAATAAGGTGGAATATTACTGACGTGGTAGAAGGGGTTTACTCGATCCATCAAAGAGGCTCTGCAATGCAAATTAAGCATGTTGTTTTCATCACTTCTTCAACTGAGGAATGCGCAGGTGTCGTTGCGCAAGTGGTGACGCCAGAAGCGAAGCTGTTTTAAGTCTATTTTTACAGAGAAACCACGCTGCTTTCAGACCAGAGTGATACACAGTGGCTATTTTTGCGATTGGAAGTGACGCTTTGCTACATGAGAATGACAACATAGGCCGTTCATTTTGATTGGCTCGACGTGACAAGTCACACGTAGTATACATATGGTCCCATATGCCCACACTATACTTGGTTGCTCAGATACAAAAGGATGCCTTTTTTTTTTAAATATGGAAAAGTGAAAACGATTCCAAAACGGTGTTAGAAGCATTGCACAATGACCACCACAAGGCAAGTCACCTTAACCGCTCTGTGAGAGGCATGCAGTGATTGGAAACGGCCCTTGATGTGAATGGAATGACAGGGGAAAGTTTTTTTCTCCTTGTCTGCTGGGGTTTTGCAGTTTGAAGGTTAGTAACTTCCATTATCAGGTGCCGATTTCGATCATTCGTTTCGCACTCATCTCGGTATTTGGCCCAACACGAACTCCAACGCTGCAGAATGCAGACGAAAAAGCGTCACAGGGCACCTTTAAGTTTAAAGTTACAAACAAAACAGAGATTTCTGTGTTTACATTACGGCTCTGTCTGTAACATACACCGTATTTGCTTGTGTACAACCTGTGGCCTTGATTAGGATTCACAGAAAATTTTCTAAAGATAATTCCTGCGTATCACGGCATAGCCAATTTTTTCGCAAAGCTTTGAAGCATTGCCATAAATCCACGTTTGCACAGCCGTTAATTTTTTTCAGTATTGTATTCATTTTTTCAGTCTCACTCTCGCCTCATATTGTGGCAAGAGTGAGACGCAATAGGAAGAGGAGGACTGCGTGTGCTGCAAGGGCAAGGGCAGAGGGTGTCAAGCGGCGTACCTCGGAGAAACAAGCCAAGATAGGATGATCGCGAGTCGCAGCGGAGTGTAAAGTTGTGTATCTGTGTCAGCGTTCAAGGGTACGCACCTTCACGGTAGCAAACATTTATCATGCTCCCAAAGAAGTGCCCGAAACGAGTGTCTGCGAGAGTTCACGCGAGAATGGGCTTGTCATCGCCGAGCCAACCACGTTATTCGTGCGAGAGAGTCCAAAGCTGAGTGCTAGCGGATTGAAGGCTTGAAAAACATGGAAGTACGATATGCAGTTAAACATTATCGTAACAAAGTTGTATGTTGCATGAAAATAAGTTCGTTGTATCTGAATTTTCGTTATAAAGGTTTAGTCCTAACACTATATTTACTTCAAAACTGTTTTTCGTTTACTTTGTTATAACTGGTATTTTGTTGCATCAGGGATCGTTATATCGAGGTTTGAGTGTAGACTAATGAAGGATGGGCAAGAGCTTCACTGTTTCAAAAATGTTTGCGGAGTAGAGCTGGCCGGATCTTTCTTTTTACAATGTGCGATTTTAGGGAGGGAAAGGGGGGAGGGGTGATCTACATTCAAGTCAACTTGAAGTCGTGTAAATATTGTAATTTTATAGTAAATCTTTTATTTATTTATTTATGTATAATAGTACTCACAGTGCCAGAGGGCATTACAGCAGGGGGAAGAATGCAATATTTCAATACAGATGATAAGGCTTCAACGTCACAGTAAACGTAATTCACTGTCAACTTAAGTAGGGATACAAGGGATACGCACAATATAGAGCAATTTTCATTTCCTCTACTCAAACACCATGAAATTCCGAGCAAACGCGTCCCCTTCAGTGAAGCGTAATGCAACAATATTCGGATCAAAACTGAACATGGCGGTGGAATAGTGACTAAAAATGACGAATGCACATTCATGCTTCTAATCTAGTGCTCTGATAAATATGCATTCACTCACTGTTTTCATTTGCACTCATCAGTCGAATTAAAGCAGTAAATGAAAGCGTGAAAATGGTGGAAGGGGGAGAAGGGGGCGCATAAATATTTGAAAACTCCAGAAGAAGGAAGGGGGACGCTTGCTCGGGATTTCGCGGTAAAATAAAGTTGTTGCTCGCTTTATAAGAATTTCCTCTTTTTCTTTTTCTATTTCTCAGACAGTACATCTTCTGCAAGCTTCTTTTCAAAATATGGCACCCCTGACGTGTGTTGGTCCATGTGCGGTCGCACACGCTCCGTTCATTTCTCCAACACTGAAATGTACCCTGAACGATCTAAATGTCTCTCTCTCATTCACAGTTTTTATGCTTATGTTTTTCCAAACGGCTTAGCGCTGTGAGCAAGTGAAAGAAAAACGAAATAGGCAGCAAGCTGCCATAGTATTAGCAGATTAACACAGTTGTTCAGAAGCCCTTCCTGTGCCTAGCCTTCAGTGCACTGCCAAAATGAGCTGTAGCTGAGTATACGCACTCAAACCTCGATATAACGCACCCATATATAGCTATTTGTTTTAACCATATATAGGTTATTATGAAATAAATTAAGAATAGTCCTGCAGTAGATATAGTGTTGGGAATATACCCTTACAATAAATTTTTGAATATAACATACTTATTTTGCTGTAAAGTGCAACTTTGTTATAATGAGGCTTTAGTGTACCACACAATGAAGTAATGAAATGGCACATGGAAGTTTTGCTTTCTTTCAAAACAATGCAGATTTTTTTAGAAATATGCTATGAGAGTCAGGTCCTTATCTTGGCAAGCATACTCTAGGCTGAAGTGAAAAAACTCCCGAAACACTCCCAAAATTACATGCAAGTGAGCAGTTAACCGAAATTTGTTAACTTCTTGCTTATTAGCTTGATGGCCATTATTTAGTGAAAGGGTTGTAAAATTTGACAATCAACTACATGCAATTTTTTTGTAAATCACAAAAAATGCACATAATTTAAGATAATCACCAATCATTTAAGGCCCCCGATCGAGGCAAAACCAAAACCGAGTGCAGCAGATGCATAGAAAAATATCAGCCATGTTATGCCACACAGGAAGTTCATGTGGCAATTGTCAAAAAGGGCGGCTCACAGCAGAACATGGTCAGGAAAAACTCCAAGCCGTCTCGGTAGACCCTCATCCCATGTCTCTCAAAGGAGAATGGTAAAGGGGCAGATCAGGGCCGTACCGATAATTTTTTCAAGGGGGGGGGGGGGGGGGGAATATCTGCACAACAGCTAACTTTGACAACTGGTGGTAGACGTGAAAGTATGTAAATACGTCAGCATTACCCTAAAGTTAAAGCATAACAAAACTTCGGAAGTGTCAAAGTCTCCTAAACTTTGCTCTGCTCGGCCTGAAAATTACGTTATCAGTGACACAAATATGTGCAGAAACGGATAAACTACTTATGAATTAATGAAATGCTCTTCCTAATTTAGAAAGTTCATTTCTTTTTCATCAAAAGGGAATGGCATCAATGCGGTTCGCTATTCAAGCTGTCGTAGGTCTAAAAGAGTGTGAAAAAGTGTTCAGTGATTCAGTCAGACCAAGAAAACGTTTCCGCTTTAGTCTCCAATCAACCTGCTTCATCTTGCTTATCATACTGCTAAGCGCCTTTCTTGCTTATTTCAATGTATTAGGCTTCATTGACAAGTACTATGAGCAACGCTCAGTGCATACCACATCACAATGTTTGCAAAGTTTTGCAGTTGTTTGACATCATTCTGTTAAGATTACATGCAAAACGTGAAGAGCCAAATTTATTCGAGAGCTGGTGTGAGCACCAGCGATAACGCTGCTCAGTTTGATGACATGTATGGAAGAGGACGCACTCTATCGATCCGATTACTCGATGGCCGACCACTGTTGTTGCCGATCTCATCGCACAGCGTGTACTGCTTGTACACTCAAAGCTTATTATAACAAAGTTGTATCTTGCACTAAAATAAGTTTGTTGTATCCAGACATTCGTTCTAAATGTATATTTCTAACACTATATCTATTACAAGACTATTATTTACTTCGTTATACAGATATTTCGTTATATCTGGTTTCGTTATATTGTGGTTTAAGTGTATCTGGATTTTATTTTCCGGTCACAAATTCGCCCAAATGAATAATTTCGTATTTCCCTGTTTTGCTGCAGCCTTCTTCGCCATCACAACTATGTGACAATAAGATAGCTTGCAGCGATTGAGGTGTCTTGCAACAAGCTAACAAATAAGGCAGAGGACTCGAGCACATTGAAAAGCTCAGCTTTCAAGCTGTCCTCACAACCTGTTCTTCCAGACTAGGTTCCATGGCCCAGGTCCATGGTTTTCTGTAGTAAGGAGACTGAATGAACAGCCCGGCTTGTTAGTCTTGATTAATCTTAAAGGGCCACTGACCAGGCCCCATACCGAATTTTAGTTAGACCGTGGAAGTTGTTGGGTGTCCGATGAGGAACATCTTGCCACAAAAATTTTTTAAATCGTTTCATTACGAGCTGAGAAAACTTTTCTTAGAAGTGGCGCAAAGCGACGATGCGAGGAGGTGAGCTCGGAACCCTTGCCGCTCCTACGCGTAGCCTTTGCAAGCCAAATCTCTTCCCTACCCTCTCTGGCATCCGACCAAGAAGTCACGTGCACATGACGTGCCGAAACAAGCCCAACCCCCGTGCACGCGAGCGGCGTTTTTGCTGACCAGTGGTGTTTTAAGGTCTACTGCCTCTTTATGCAAGATGGTTTGGAAACGCTGGCTTATATGTACTAGAATAGATGAGCACAATGAGTGTGCGAACGGGTACGAGCGTTTCACGACTGTCGTCTGCTCGATGCACTGACCACGGCTGCAGGGACACGAACGCATGCGAAATGCCGGCACATTAGCCTTGCATCGCGTTGAAATTCACGGGGGAAAAAAAATGAAGAAAAAAGAATGACAACATTCCCTTATTGCGTCTCATTATTTATTAAGAGATTCATTAATCTCTTCAAGCAACAAGTGCATAAACTACGCATGTTGTGTTAAATATTTTCGCCGTGTCACGTGCCACTGTTGGCAACGTCAGAGCATAGTCGTCTACGTAGAGAGTGAAGGTCACTGCATTGCCGTGTGCATAAGGCCATTCATACGCGCACGTCATGCCCTCATTCTCTGGGCACGCACCGGCAGAAGGGAGGGGGAGCAGTGCTCATCTCGAAATTTGACCCATTTTCGAGGCACGTAGCGTTGCAAATTTTGGCAGACGTGATCATGAACGCCTCATCTACACATTGCACTTATCAGCTCAATATCGTCAAACCTGGTGAGTGGCCCTTTAAATGAACTTGTAAAATACAAAATACAACATGGATGGCAAACAAGCACACATGAAGAGCGATGTTAATCACTCTCTCCGCAAATATGAGTTCATAGACTTGTGTAAGCACGCTAGCAGCTAAAAGTCGTTATACTACTATGACTGAAAATATTGATGTTCGTATGAATCAATGTCGCCAGCTGCTATAATTAGCCTCTGTCTGTGTGATCATTGGGCAGCGTTCTTGAAATATGTTCAAAATAAAGCTTTTCTGCTATTACAAAAAACGTTTACGTATCGTTCAGTTATTAGTGTGCATACATGACGTGATTTCACAGATTTGTGACATCGCGTAATAAACAGGAAACATGTTGGCACACCGAAAATTTTGATGAACGGCGAAGAACTAAAGGTTCTTTGCCATTGATCAATAACCATGTAATAAGAAAACTCACTATAATAAAATAAGAGAACTCACTAGTATATTGAATGTAGTGAGTTCTCTTAATTTTTTTGCGTAGTCGTGCATAAGCAAACACTAAAGGATTGATCATTTTGGCATCATCCGTGTCACGTTTTGCAGCTTCAGCTTCCAACGATGTCGGCAGCAGCCACGAACAGACAGAGTCGGAGTCTGAAGATGTACGTGGTGGTCCTGTGCCGCTACAGGTGTGCCTTGAAGTTGGCGAGGTGGGTCAGCTTCGTCTCGTCTCCTCCAAATAAATGCTGGACGGGAAACAAATGGAACCTATGGGACTTTGTATGCCAAAACTAATACTTCGTCATTAGGGGAGATGCGATTGGAAAAAGAAAATCGCTAATCTGTAGCCAAGGGCAATAAAATTCTTGCTGCAAATACAGGCTTCTAATAGTAATAATTGTTGGGGTTTAACATTCTAAAAACCACCACATGGTTATAAGAGACGCTATAGTGGAGGGCTTCAGAAATTTCGACTACCTGGGATTCTTTAACGTGCACCTAAATCTAAGCACAAGGGCCAAGAACCTTTGCATCCATCGAGAATGCGGCCGCGGCGGCCAGGATTCAATCCCGTGACCTGCGGGTCAGCAGCTGAGTGCCTTAGCTGCAAGACCATCATGGCAGGTTATATAAGCTTTTATGTTGATTTAAATATGTAATTAGTTTTACAGTGAGTTGTACAGTCTTAGTTTTATGCCATGACAATGTGTAATCTATAGTTGGTTTTGGACAATCTTTTTATGCCACTGAACATTGATGGTTTCCAGCCATTGATGGCTGATATGTCTATGCGTTAACCGCAGAGTGCAAATGACTATCAAGAAAGTGCATATAAGACATCTTAATTGACAAGAAAATTTATTATGTCAGAATGCTTAGAATCCTGAGCCCCCACTAATGATTCACTTTAGGTGTGCAATAATTATACAGGAGATATCAAGTTTTTAAGGAAATACTTGCACCCTTTATATTTTAATGATTATGTGGGCAAGATTTGATCCCGATCGGGCTATCATAAACACCAAGAACATGATGTCTAAACTAGAGAAGTTGCCCAAAGTTGCATCTTCAGAAAATTCATTTTAAAGGTATAGGTGAAAGCGCATCTATCCGGAAAAGATATGTTTCTTAAGATGATTTATTTCATCATGGCAGCTTGGCAATCAAAGTTATTTTAAGCATGTGGCTTCATGGAGCTGTTCATGCGGAATGCGAAAGGCAGACAGCCAGGTGACGATTTCCCGAGAACTCTAGACAACGAGCTCCATTTAGGTTTCAGTAGCCAACTTCTGCTCTATATAAACGATCTTGACCTACTTCTAGTATAATTGCAACGTTCAGTTTCTTTGTCATGAAAGTAGAGGGACTATGCTTGTCAAAATAAATAAAAACGAAAAATACGTAATGTTGAAAAAAAAAAGTTGTGCTTTTCGACTCGCGTCTCTTCGTAAATCTCACACTGGTGCATGCAATATCAATTTTCCTTGACAAACTGAACTCTTCAGCTATGTCTCATCCAGTCATACGACTATAGCACACTACTGTTTTTGGGCCAGGAGTCTCAATCATGCGGCCTGCCGACCCTTTTCTAGCAGCCCATCCTGCACGTGACTGTCTTCTTCCCATATCCCATAACTTTTTTTTTTCTAATAAGTATATTCATGAGCTACAAAGACATTGCTGTTATCAAGCATCCCTTTTGTGGGGAATCCATGAGGTCATCATTTGTTGAAACATAACCGTGGAGCAAAAAACTCTATATTTCAGAATCGATGTCCACATTTGTGGCATGCTGGCAATTGATGTCAGCATGCTTCTTGAATCTCGGCATCAAATCCCCTTCAGAAACGACTCATACTTGAGGTATGCGAATGGTCGCTTTTCAAATGGTGTTCGCTGACCGGCCCCTACAATAGACTACGTCTTCCTACTGGTGAGGGCCATTTTGTACACATTTTATGATAGAACAGAGCAAAACGTCATCAGAGGACGCTTTGGAGTCGCACCGGATCGATCAAGGCTAGACTAACGATCACATGTCAGAATGGCACCATGAAAAAGCACGCTGACAATCAAATGTCCTCCGGAAGACTTGGATCGGATTGAAGCATAAGCGCTGTGGCCGGAGAATTGAACTGGCCTGCTTTGTGTCTGGCTTACTCCACTCCTGCACCAATAGTTTGCAAAATTGCCACCAGACTCCACAACTGAATGACTTGTCAAATCATGACATGAACACAAACAAATTGTTGAATTTTTTAAAGCATCGCGCTCTTCAATTTCATGCTTTAAGAAACAATCCTTGCCAATATTGATGTTCAGCTATGATAATTCTGGATTTCTACATGCATTAAAGAGATTACCCACCTGAGCTTATTTATTAGCTGCTTGCTCTCTCTCATTCTCTCGTGACGTTGCATTCTGTTCTGTCTCAGTCACGTGCAAAATAACTCTCTGAGACGAGTTTGAAATCTCTTACACCGAAAAAGATAATGCCTCAAAGCTCCTTGGTCATTTGTGTGAGCCATTCATTGCAAGACATTTCCTGATTGCCTACAAACTTACGCTGAAAGCAAATGACTGACAGATGTATCAGCCGACAATTTACATAAGGCGTCAGTGGGGTGCTTGCATTTGTAAACAGCAGAATCCCAAGGAACGCTTTAGAATGTGGGGGCCAACGTGCTGACACAGATATTTCTCAGACCGCAGGACCTTGGGCCAATGGTCACGCAACCTCTGGTGGCAGCTCGTTGGGTGAGAACCTTCCCGTTCACTCGTAGATGTAGAGAATAGATGATGGTTTTTCGAAAGACCTTGGTACAAGAATGGTTGCCCTCACCACTGCTTCCGTCAGCACACCCTGAACACAGTTTACACACAATTGGGTGTATTTCATCCCCTAACGACATGCAATCATCCCCGAACAGTGTGAAACAGTACATTGCAAAGTCAAGATGAAGACACACTCATCACTCAGGAGGTTTACTTCAGCCAAACATCAATGTACACTCAAACTTCGTTGTAGCAAACTCAGTTCTGCCGGGAAAATACTTTGTTATATCCATAAGTTTTTTATAACTACATATTCTTAACACTGTTAATGACAAAACTATTTTCCACTACCTTCATTATAGCTGATAATTTGTTGTATGTGGGTTCGTTATATCGAGGTTAGAGTGAGTTTTGCTATTCTTTAGCGAGTACTCGACCCAACTAGCGCACACATCTGTAAACAATTACGTACAAAGCTGCTCAAACAATTAGTGCTAAGGCCCTGAAGGCCATAAGTATACAAACTTTCATTAAACTTCTTTTTCTATTTAGTTTCTAACTATGTGCATCTGATTACTCCGTTAACACTGCAGTGGACAAAAACAACAATGGCAGTGGCAGCGGCGGCAGCAGAGACGACGATACTACAAAGGGCCAACCTGTGCTGTCGGCAGCGGGCATCAAGCACGGCCGTCGCACGCCTCTACAATGTCCGCTGTGCCCGTACACGACCCACAATGCCACCACCATGCGCGAGCACCTGCCCGTGCACACGGGCGAACGGCCATTTTGCTGTCCAATGTGCAACAAGCGCTTCTCCCGCAAGAAGTACTTTCGGGTGCACCTGCGTCTCCACGACAAGGCGAGTACTGCGACTGCACCTGCGATTAGAGTCTCCAGAAATCCCGGGCAGAAAACAAGGGCTAAGCGAGTTTACAGACTAACGAATTCGGCTAACTAAGCAGTCTGACCTATATTTTCGAAGTTGCGGAGTTCCTTCAGTTAAAGAAGTGCTAGACTTCGCCTTGGGCTTGGTGAGGAAAACACATCCCACAGATAAAAGACCAAGCTGTTGGAAACGCCTTTGCCAAATTTCACACTTGTGTGTAGTGTGTAGAGTTGATTATACTCCTTAAATGTCAATAAAGTAGAAAGCTGTGGTTTTCCAACAATGTCAAGGCACATTAAAGAACACCAAATAGTGAAAATTTCTGGAGCCCTATCATAATCATATTGTGGTCTTTGTGAATTAAGAAACCTCACATATTATGTGGTCTTCTAAAGCACCCTTTGCATTATTGTGTAATTTACACTGTTGAAATCATCATTTCATAAAAAAAAGTAAAGGTTTTAAGCACACATTCGGTTTAATAGTATGTAACATATGCATATAATTATGGCATATGGGTTCGCACTTATATCATTATGACCGGACCTCTCTTGTTCAAAGAGGCGTTCTGGCGTACAATAAAATCTCCCAATGGTGACGTCACAAGTTTTACGTGCCAAAACCACAATATAAATAATAAAATAATTAGAACTCACAGACAAAAAAGCCAAGAAAAGTATTGGGGATGTTATTTTCATTAATTGTGATGTAGTTGTGAAGTGGACAAAAAGATAATTTGCCGCTGGCAAGGACCCAACCTGCAAGCTGCGACAAGTTATCTTTTTGTCAATATTGTATTAATGAGGTTAACCTTCCAATCTACTTTAGTTGCGAGATCAGGTAACATCTCCATCTTTTGTAGGTACATCACTGCACAGTATTGCAAAACAGTGCAACAAAAATACAAGGCAGAAAGAGACAGAAATGTTTCATACAGCTCCGAAGAAGTAACAGCCATATTTTTGTGCCAGCCCACAGCGCGACCACGTGAAGCCACCACCTTGAACTTGCTCCATTTCCCTTTCCGCCTGCTTCTGAAAATATGGAGAAAAGAGCCTCAACTTCATCACTGTTCGAAACTGGAGGAAAATCCGATTTCCTTTCTCCGTGAGCTACATCGGTGGTGCGGGCCGATCTCGCGCAAGATTACCTCGCTCCGCACGACGACCCAGCTGTTTCTTGGGGAGCTCCTTTCTTACAACGCTCACTTTATACACTTGTAACACATTGTGTGCCTTGCAATGGAACAGGTAACAGGTCGTCGTCGCACGTTTTGATCTTATATAAATTCATATCAAGCGAACCACCATATCAAGCAAATCTCCAAGCTCTTGCATGGTCTGACAGCAAAAGAACACATAGCTCGGTATTGGACATAGCTCACCACAGGCGGCCATGTACCTGTGAACGCCCTGCACTGCGGCGCATTAATGGCAGTTTTGGAAGCTTATGTACCCACGGAGGAAGGTGAGAGAGGGTGAGAGCGGCAGTGGTGATGTTACTTGAACACTATATATAAGCCAGACTAGGTATAGGCACTATGTATAGGCAAACGCACGAGGCGGGGACAGAAGGTTAGGTGGTTTGATGAGATTAAAAAATTTGCAGGTGTAATGTGGTAGCAGAAAGCACAACACCAGGTTGATTGGTGGATCACGGGAGAGGCCTTCACCCTGCAGTGGGCATAGTCTGGCTGATGATGATGATGATGATGAAATTTCATAAGGAGGCTACAGCAGAACCGGCCTTATGTAGCCAAAGGACTCACAGCTGCCAATGCCCTAGCAAAGTATCATAACAAACTGGACACAGTATTGACTGGCAATCGGTTTCAGTCACTGAAAAAAAAATTATCATCCTACCCACTCCTTGAATCACTCAACATAGTTTATTAAGATGACAAATCAGGCATGGGGTCCACTCCACGAGATATATTCAACTGCATCATGTCTTTTGACTAATGTGTAACATACACCGCCATGCATTCATTTATTTTGAACAGTGCATCTGCAGCAGTCTTGAAAAACAGCAGTTTAGTTTTGTGCTTATCAATTGGCGAGTCTCTATTATCTTCAGCCACGTGAGCACTACCCCACTGATGAAGGCTACAATCAAAATGCCTCACTCACCCGTTTCAGAAGCGGGACAACGACATCTTCGGTGCCCGTGGTGACGGCAGCGCCACACCGGCCGACTCTGTAACTTCACCCAGGACATCACACGGGTGTGACACGTGCGACGAGACCTTCGTCCAGCGCCAGCACCTGCAAAAACGCGTGCAGACAGTGCACGCGCTCGACGGGGAGGCGGGCGGCGGCAGCTCGGACGGCAGCAGCAGCGGCAGTAACGTGTGCCCCGAGTGCAACAAGAGCTACAAGTACGCGGGAAACCTGCGAACGCACATGCGTGTACACACGGGGGAGCGCCCCTACATGTGCGACGTGTGCGGCCTCCGCTTCACCTGCTCCAGCTACCTGCAGGTGAGTGTGGTGGACAACTTGTCATACCCAGCCATTGTTTTTATTTATTTATTTACATCACGTGCCAGGCCATGTGACCCAAGCAGAAAAGGCAACATGCAACATGGTCTCATCGGATCCAGTGAGTGTCTGGTGGCATTCAGTCCCGTCCACAAAGCCGCACAATGGCCGAATTCGGTTTTCACTTGCATTGCTTTGGAAGCGGGGACGCTTGCAACCTCTGTAATGGTTTTCCACAATCTTTTCTTTTTAGGGGCGAAGCTCCTCTTAGTCTAACCCTGTCACATGTCACGTGTAACTGAGAGGAGAAGCGACGAGAGAAAAGAAGGCAGGCAGTATCTCTCGAACACTATAATAGACGGCGCTGTCTCATAGAAGTACATACAAACTGCAGTTGAGTGAGGATATTCTAAATGGTGCTGTACTGCTACTTTCCGATTGGCTGCTGTGCGAGCTGTGCCTGGGTACGCGGAGAACGAGTGCCTCTCTCGGTCTCCTGGATAGTCGCCATACGTGGCGGATCGTTGGTGGGGCATGGAGGAAGCAGAGCGGCAGGCGCATTGAAGACGCTTGCGCTCGGCTTCTTTCGCTCGGGTCTCTTCAGCGTTACTTGCGCGCCGTCTGCATTCTCCAGCGTGATAGGATGCATGGAGACATGCACAAACAGATGGGCACACGGATGGACGGACGGACGCTTCACCCCACTCATTAGCACTCACTCCGTGGATATGCTGTGTTTTCTTTTTTAATGTGTCTTGTTTTGCATTTAGTATGCGTGTGTAGTTCCACATGCATGTAGTGTTTCAGCTAACTTTCACCTAGTATGAAAAAAAAAAAAAACAGTAATAATAATTGTTGGGGTTTAATGTCCTGAAACCACTAGTATATTATTATGAGAGACACCATAGTGGAGGGTTTTAAAGATTTAGACCACGTGGGGTTCTTTAACGAGCACTAATAAAGCATTTTCGCCTCCGTCAGAAATACGGCCGTTGCAGCCGGGATATGGAGAAGAAAAAACATACGCACGCACTACGTGTGTCAAATTGGCCCAGTAATGTTCTGAGTCGTACACAGCACTTGAGGATATATTTTTTTTCCACTCTGTAAGGCTGGTAATTAACAAAACATGCTTTGTTAACCTTCAAAATAGCATTTCTAATGAAAAGCATTCATTATTCAGAGGAGTAGAAATTTTAACATTTGCTCAGCAATGTCGAGTTTTTGCATCTATGCTAATGTAAATGTCCCCATATATCTTTTCCCAGCTTTTGTTAAGAGCATGCAAATTTAACACTCTTAGGTCCAGTGATTCCAATAGAAATCATCAATTTCATAGGTCATTCAGTAACCACTTGGTGAAAAGGTTTTTGTTCATCTGCTTGATCGCGTATTTAGTATTCAGCCAGGCGCGCACAGAAAAGCGAGGCCATGTGTGAACAGATAATTCAGAAGCAGTCACACTGTTCCTGCTGATTGCTGAATTAGCTTTTTTCATCGTAAAGAGGTTCATTTCAGTTCTATATGGGAAAATTCGAATTTTAGCTATTGGGTGTTATGCTATAGTGCATTGAAATACTTTTCCAAGTAATAATTTATTAAGGATAATCAGAACACACTGAATTAATTAATTATTTGCCTTGGTCAATAATTACTTTTAGTTGAAGAGTGTCTGCTCATTTTTTTTTTTTCATGTCTTTGAACTAGGATGATAATGTGCATCAGAAATTGCAAAAGCCTGTTGTTGCTAGCATTTAATAGAAACAATTTGAACCTCTAAGGGTTAAAAACATATTTGGCACTAGTTAGCTAAAACACCCTACATATTTACGAATGGTTTTCTTCCAAACTAAGTCGGTCCACTATGGATTCAACCATTCTACTTACTCCCATTAAATGTAACTGAAATTTTTGCACCTATGTTAGTCTCGCTCTAGTTGCAGATGTAAGCTATACCACATGACAAAGGGACACTAAAGAGCAAAACTATTTTTAGCGTATTTGTAAAGTAAAATTTCACTATCCCATAAACGCAACCCTTACCGTAACGTGACTTTAGTGAACAAAAAAACGCGAGAGAAGAAAATGTGGGTGGTGACGACGCCGTGAGATCCCCGCACCAAACACTGCGACTTAGTAAATTATTAAGGCTTTACGGGTCTCACACAGCTTCTACTTGACAAAAATGAAGTACATTGCCATCTGTCGGTGCCATAGACTTAGCATATGAAGTTTCGGCAAATGTCATCGAGCCAATGTCGCAAAACTACGACAAACACATATTGGGTCACGCGCAGAGGTCTCGAAACATATTTAAAAATGAAGCTAATGAACTCATGACAGTGAAACTTATGGCAGTAGAGTTCTCATAGTGCAGTTTTTCAATCTATATACCAAGTCACTGTTTCTCTTTAGTGTCCCCTCAAGCTTACTCCGGTATAGCATGTGCTTTCATTGCCACTCGCAGGTCCACTTGCGGACGCACGTGCAGGAGAAGCCGTACGCGTGCCCCCAGTGCAGCAAGACCTTTGTGCACAACTCGGCGCTGACGGTGCACCTGCGCACGCACACGGGGGAGCGCCCCTACCAGTGCCCCCACTGCCCGCTGCGCTTCAGCCACCTGCGCAACATGAAGCGCCACGAGATCTGCATCCACACGCACGAGTACCCGCACATCTGCACGCTGTGCCAGCGCGGGTTCCTCGTCGTCACTCAGTGGCGGCAGCACGTCCGCTCGCAGCACGGCCTTGAGTACGGGGACCCGACCGACTACGTGAACGACTTTGTGCCTCGGCACGGCCGGAAACCGGGAGCCCCCGCGAGACCGGCAGTCACCGTAAGTCGGGGCACTAATGTGCAGCTTGAAAGCTTTCCTTCGGAGTTTTTACACGCCTAAACTACAGTGCAACTTATAGTTAACAGAACCAATGAAAGTACAAGAATACAAGAATGTTATTTGAGCAAGTGTGATAATAATGAAAAGAAGTTAAAGTGGACGAAAAGATGGCCTAGCCTCAGGCAGGGACCGAACATGCAACCTTCAGACCTCCAAGATATGGCGATGGGCTTATCTTTTTTTCATTCTTCGTGGCACTTTCTGCACGCACTGCGTGATAAACGTTAATGTATAGCACCATTAACCATTGATTCTTGCCATGTAGAACATCTTGGGGCTCTGTTACAGCTGTTTGTCTCACAGCTGATTGACTGATTAATCGAAATGTAAAGAATAGAAGAATAAGTTACTGTATTGAAGCCATAAGCTTCTACTCTTGTACGCTAGAATAAATGACGATGAACAACGCTATGTTTGTAGAACAGTCACATCTTTGATGAACAGTTTAGAACGAAACTAAGGGAACAGCTCATTACCGTATTCATCGTACCTTTTATTCAAGCAGGTGAAACGACGAGACAGCAGTCTATCAGGTGACGCAGTATCGTCATCAAGTGCACCGGGGACCTGATAGAGAATGCGGGTATCAACCAAATATCCGGCAGGCCACCAACAATGCACGGTGGTGCTCTACATCACGGAGCTACAGATTTGCTACATTGCTGTTACACATTCACTGTATGACTGATATTCACATTGGGATTGACCTGCTTCAGTCATGGGACTGTTAAAGAAGACTTGTCGGGGAGTCGGGCATTATATACCACGCACGTTTTGTTAGATTCAATGTTGAAAACCAGTCTTCTGATATTTTTTGTTGGTTTGTCCCACTACTATAGCGCAAGTGAGCACCTGCCAAGTGTCATTGCGTTTGTTATGTTTTGTTTGTCACATGCCAAAACAGCACAGCTCGGCATCAGTCAGTTTGGGTGAGCTTGAGTTCGTCATTGTGCTGTAATAGTCCTAGAGTGCAAACATGCCATGTTAGAATAGAGTGTTCGGAGTTTACTTGATATTCCCATAGCCATGTTACCTGTTGAGAACCAAAGTTCATCTTGCCTTATCACCGAGCTTGAGTATGTTAACTAGTCTTTAAGGAAAGTTATTTTTGTCAGGAAGTTCATTCAATCCTTTTGTCCTATCTGAATTCAAGTTAGTGACTTGATTGCATTTCACCTAGTCTTGGTCTTATGACATACTATTTCTGAAGTTCAAGTATTTTATCCTAGCAAAATATTCATATTTGTCCAGCTAGATTGCACGGGCACATTCACATACACCCAGCCTGCAGAGAGTCAAAGCTGGCCTTGTGTAAGGCCCGCACGAGTTTTACGGCATCATTACTAGTCTCATTGAAATGTTTTTTATTGAAGTAATGCTTACTGGTGAAGAAAATCTGAATGAAGCTTGTCACTGTTCAACTGTTCTGCCCAAGACATACCCGTGGGTGGCAGGTTTCTATATATAATTTTACTGGCACTTTTCTCTGCTTGAAAGAAGGTAAAGAGAGTTGATAGAAGTTTAGGTAGCCACGGACTGCTTATGCACAAGTAATCAGGTAGCTTACAGAAAGTAGTAAGCACGAAAAATGCAGGATGTTTCATTTAAAAGCTGTTGTAGAAAGTTGATGTCATTACTATTTTCCATACAATTTTCATTTGTCATGTCAGGCCGTTCTTAATGCTATAGTATATGTATCATCCGCTATGCTAACTGAACTTTGTACTGGCCCTTAGCGTTCCTCCTAAATGTAAATATGAACGTATACGTTAATGAGTGCACCATCATATCGAGCGTTTAACTCCCCCCTCACAGCTGCTTCTATTTCGGGGCTATTAAGTCAGTACTGCATAGCGTTGTCATTTGAACAGTGTAAAAAAACAATTAGCGTTCACTTTCTCTAACTAGTTGTAGAGTTTTCATTATTTACAGTACAGCTACTACTCATACTTTAAACACTTGCTGTAACTCCAGGATTTGCTGTAGAACTCTTGTCTAATATTGCACATGGAAGAAAGGAAAGAGTTTACCTTTGTGAACTGTAGAGTACAAAAAAAAAAGGAAAACTCGCCTTGAGCTGTACAAAGAAAGGTTATCCCCAAAGGGAGAGGTTGATGTCGTAGAAGTACAAGTTTTATAGAGTGGTCTTGTGATTCGTCAGGCACTACGCTTTCGTCACCAGCTTTGAGCGAGGCACGATGTAAGCGCGGTACATGACAAATTCAGAAATGGCACGCGAATGTTCACAAAGTGAAATTCTTGCATGATCACGCTCCTTTTGCAAGACTGCATGCACATACCACAATGTTAAAATTTCTTACAGCAGGCAATGTAGTTACAGTACAACTAGCAGTAAATGCACATTTCTGCTGCATACGATCATGTGCACAAATAATGTTCATATAGGTGCACTACTGTGAACCGTCACAATGTCAGGATTATAGGATACTGTACTATAATCGATTAACAATGCTATTAAGAATTGCTCTTTCTCATAACATGATATGTAGGGTTTAACGTCCCAAAACCGCGCTATGATTATGAGAGATGTTGTAGTGGAGGGCTTCCAAAATTTGGACCATCTGGGGTTCTTTGATGTGCAGCCAAATCTGAGCACAGGGGCCTACAGCATTTTCGCCTGTATCGAAAATGCAGCCAGGATTCGATCCCGCGACCTGCGGGTCAGCAACTGAGTACCTTAGCCACTAGACCACCACGGTGGGGTTCTTTTTCATGACAAAACAAATTGAACCTACCCTTATCCTATGAAGTAATTATCAACCTGTAACGCTCCTAATCTTCAAAGCTGTTGTGGTTGAACTGCATCCAGTAGTGGCGCACATAATATGTCAAAGTAGGTCTTAGATCTTCAAAGTTTTGTTATTGCACAGTCAGCATTAACATTTCACAGCTTGAAAGGCTCCAGGAAGAAGCTGATATTTCAACAGCTTCGAACTGTGCTTACCTGTCTGTACCAGTTTGTGAACCCTCGATGTGACCAATGTGGATATATGACACATTGCCTGATATAACAAAGTAAACCTAAGCTAGCTGCTTCCTACATTGGTAAATATTGAATATAGCCTTATAACGATGTACCAATTCTCACATAAGCTGCAACTTTCTTGTGAAACGTTTGATTGTGTACACACAAAAAAATGTAACATGAAACAGTTATATGTAGTGGCTTCTTGCGCAGGTTCTAGAAACATCAGCTTTTTCTGTAAATTTCCAATGTTGATTGTAACCCTGTCTAAAATGCCCGTACTACAGTCAGCAGTTTATGCTGTGTTGACAGAATATTTTTCAGTGAAACGACTGGTTAATGATTGTTGAAGAAAAGTGCAAAGAAGACCATTGTTGTTTGTTGTTAGAAAGTTGACCACCAGAGGGTGTTCACTCGCAGCAGTACAAAAGTTAAGACCCGGCATTTCTACACCTGGCATTGTTGGTAAAGTTAGACTACAGGTTATAAGTGTCGGGCTTTTTTTTAATACAATTCACTACTTTTATCCTAAACCTTTTGGTTTATAATCAAAACAATTTTTTTGATTGAGCACTGAGAAAACGCTTGGTTTTTTTACAAGCTCTAAAAACAAGTAATGAAAATGCAGCCATTGAAATTTTTGAAATCTGCGTACATGGTACATGTGCTTGTAACACGTTTGTGGCCTTTTTTTGACAGTGGTTACACAAGCTGTCTAATTTGTAACGTTTGTAATCATGAATGTTATTGCTACTCGCAAAGGAAGGCCGCAAATGTGACCTTGCCACAAGTTTATTATGGTATGAAACACTGTTTCATGTTTTTACAAAGCATTTGCTTGCAGACAGGTTGTTCGCTACTCTGAATCCTCATTATAACAAAGCAGCATCTTACAAGAAAATAAGTTCGATATATCTGAAAATTCGTTGTGAAAATTATTCCTAACACTGTAAGTATTGCAAAACTATTTTATTTACTTTGTTATAACCGACATTTCGTTATACCTGTGTTCGTTATATTGAGGTTTGAGGGTACTGCAAGAGAAATGAGAATTGATTACTATTTGATAAGGTTTACAACATCTGAGCTTTGCATCAACCTTGAGTTGCTAAATCTCTCTGCCTTCAAACAGCAGAACACCTGACTATAACTTCTCGAAGTACCGCATATAGCAGAAATATGATAATGCATTTTGAAAAACAGAGCTAGGAAAATATATAAAGTTATGAAATGTGTGACCTATATTGTATGGTCCGAATAGAATGTGTTGAATGTTCTTTATTGGCAAGGTGTAAAGCCAAGAAATGGAAATATACATACTGGGAACGTTCGCTCCCGGTATGTATATTTACGTTCCCATCAATTACGTTTTGGTGCCTCTAGCATGCCAAAATGAAATGTATTTACAAGATACTCACAAGCTACAGATTACATTTCTTTTTCTGAATGTAGAGGTGTGTCTGGAACATTTGATAATGTTCAAGTTTTGGCCAAGTGAGCTTTGTTATGCCACAACAATACGCTGCAATTTCAAGTAACTTTAGTGCAAGAGGCATTTCACATTGTTTATTGCAGTTCCTATTTTATTCTCGAATGTCGGTGTTGACACAAACTAGTTAGCATCGATATGTGCAATGAAAGAGATTCACTTAGTGGCATACAGTCAGCTTGTATACGACGCGGAAAGCATTGTGCAATGTGCTGGAAAACAATTTGGAGTTTCATTGTCATCAGAACGTTGTCACAGTTTAGCGAGTGTGCTTGCACCCATTACTTTACCGCTGCTAACTGTTATAATTTTGGATCGGAACGCAGAGATCAAGATCATAGCATTTCGTTCCCAAAATACAATGGCATATAGAAAAGTGGCAAATTTACAACCGGAATTTAATATCACATGCATGGAAGCATGGATATAATAGTGAAAAATGATGTCTTTGTCTACAGTAACTTTCGTGCTGTTTTCGTTCTAGCTAGATCACCCTTCATGCTGTTTAGTTGCTGGGAGCAACTAAGCATTATTTAAAGCTGAACGAATCATTCAGACCACCTGGTACACTGAACTGCGTAAAAAATGCTCAAGAAATGCGAGACGTAAAGTAGAAACGCATAGAAATTGAAAGATCGGCTTTCAAATTGTGAACCGTGATGGAAAGCATGTTACACTACTTACTACTTGGAAAAATTGGCAACAGCTATGTGTTGTGAGCCGCAGCATGTTTGCAGCAACCGCAGAAGAAGCATAGAGATGAAGAAAAGGAGTTGAAGAAGGAATTGAATGTTTTGAGAAGCTTCGCCCATAAAGATAGACATAAGTTGATAACCAAGATTTCAGAAAATGAGAGATTTGGATGCCATACTTTCTTCTGCGGCTATTTTTCGTAATCAGTGGGAAAATGACAATGCCTCGTCAGTATGATGACCAGCCTTAGGAGTTGGCTGTTTTATTACTATAGGCGGTGATGCAACGACATGACAAGAATCAATCGTGATGCACTAATTAACCAGCCTTATTTCATCATTGTAAAGGTTTGAAACGAGACAGAAAATCATTGGAAGCTGGAGGCTTTAAGAGTTGAGATGCCAGACAATGAATACCACTGGTGTCAAATTTCTTCCACATTGTACAAGTCTTTGTCGGGGCATCTTGTTGTCAAAGCATTCGACTTTGGTGACACTCCATGTTTGAAAACCTCTCATTGTTGAAGCTTGGCGATTATAGGCTAGGTAAAATACCTAGGTGTCCCACACAAATTAACACAGTGTGCGAATGGTAACTTTTCATTTTTTGTGTAGACACAGCAAGGCACAGATATGTCATCCCAAAGAAGCACTCGTTTTTTTTCTTCACCTCTTTGTAGTACACTATACACGCATGCCCTATCACTTCATATCATTATTATATTGTCGCCTGTTGCATTAGAAGCAAGGGCCTTCCAGTAGTGGTGTAGTCGTTTGTAGATGAGACGTTGCACATGTGAGGACTTGGTTTTCAGCCAGCAAAAAGGTTCTGAAATCAATGTTTTCTGCTACACTGAAAAATGTCACACTGTGAAAGAGAAAGATTGCCATCCAACCACTGGAAGGGAAGAAGTGGAAATGAAACACTTAGAAACCTTTAAGAAAGTTTCTCGCTTGGCAGAATGTTTGTCCAGTTCCAAGACTCGAAACGAAAGACAAATTTCCAATCGGGGCAGTAACTTTTTTCCATCTCCGCGAATCAGGAAGCTACCAAATCCCAGCACGAGGGTGAATCGACGGAAAGCTCAAATAGTTGGGACAGAAGATACGAAAAATCAGTTCTGCAGAAGTTCTCTATGTGGAGACGGGTTATGGAATCGAAGACTCATTCACCGGCTTGTAGCACAATGCTAGAATT
This sequence comes from Rhipicephalus microplus, assembly GCF_013339725.1. Classification (NCBI taxonomy): domain Eukaryota; kingdom Metazoa; phylum Arthropoda; class Arachnida; order Ixodida; family Ixodidae; genus Rhipicephalus; species Rhipicephalus microplus. Next base: position 203,892 of record NW_023611001.1, read on the forward strand.
GGCATGCCATATCCATTGGTCTGTCTGCTTTGATGGGTTGATTAATTCACCCTCATTCTGCAATCTCCCAAGCTGAGGTGATAGAGCGATCGCCATAAAAAGGCTTCAGATCCGGTATCAAATTTCAGGACAGGACAAATTTTTCATCAGTGAGGAATTCTCAGAGGAATCAGTACGAATTTCATTTCTAGTTTCGTGCCGCTCTAAAAGGAATTTATTTGTCTTGAGGCTATAAGTATAAATGTACTGTGAATGAAGTGACTATGTTTTCATGTAAGTTTTCTTACGTGGGACACTGCATGTATTTCGCTAAGTTCCTGTTACAGATTTATTTACAGAGGACCCACTCAGTGTCAAGGAAATGAACCATCCCTCAGCAAAACTGTCTTTGATAAGTTATATGTTTTTGTTATGTATTACTGTTAGATTGCTATCCTTGTTCTATTCTATAATCCACATGTTTGGATGTTCGTAGATGATTGGAGTGTGCCTTTTTTTGTCCGCACAACTGTTTAACCACATAGCTTGGTCTAAACACTGAAGTTTCGTAGCCTATATTCATATTGTGAAAATGTCGTAATTATAACTGTTGTGTTGGATAGCTTGAAACTGTTTAGTCCCACTGCCGATCAAATATTGTTGCTGTCACCCTTGTTATCCTGAGTGTTTTGTTGGGTATTTTGTTCGTTGATGCACCCCCATTGCCCTGCACACTATTCCTATGTTTGAGAAACCCTAATGTTGTGTTAGACAAGTTTATAGTTTAGAGTTAGTATTGTTGGTTGCCATTAGTAAGTCACTGCTAGTCACTGCCGCCGTCTAGTGTTGTTTATGTTTAGATGTTTCGTTACGTGGCATGATTAGGGTTGCCACCTGGCCCACTCTGGTTTGGTTTTCACCGACACAGCTGTGTTTTATTTTAATGGCAAACCTGTTCACAGTCGAGGCTTCCCTGTCCGTTGGCATGGCGTCGGTCACGGGGTCTTGCGGCACGGCGAGAGTGGCACTCCGTAGCACTCAAAAGGCTGCGCCGTGCCAGGATTCGCGAAGGCGAAGCTAAGTGGAAAGGGTGAACCAATGAGGGGCGCACAAGTATGAGCGAGGGTGAGCCTGGCAAAGGGGAGGCATGGGCTTTGCTGTTTCGACAGCGTTTGCGGAGCGGAGTTGACGGCACAACTTTTTTCTTCCTTAAGTATGCAAGCTGCCCTTTACTAATCCAATAGGGGCATGCCCCATTTACCAGAAATGAGGTTCTCCGTAAATTCAACCATTATAATGTTCATAATCAGGGCATTCACAGAGTACAAATGACTAAACTGTCGCAACCGCATTCGATCGAAATTCTTTTAACCTGTTCGCTGTCGTGAAATTGTCGCGTCATGCGAAGCTGCAAGATTGAGGTGTTCATTTCATTTCTATTCTAGATTTTCATTCTGAGCCTTCTATCATGAAATCAAGCACCATGTCTTGCTGGAATGAGAGGAAGTTGTGCAGGTTGGTCGCGTTTTATTGTAGAGTAAGGCGAGTAAACGCAAACACAAGAGAAGAGAACCACGCCATATTGTGTTGACTGGTTCCCATCTGTGGTGTTCGTCTTTGCGTGGCTCACTTTACTGCTGAACACTTCTAGCAACTTTCCTACAGCTCACATTCAGAACAGCCAAGCACTGTTCATGCTTGTTACATAACTTGATGCAGTTTGGTCCATACTTGCGAGATCGACTGCACTGTTCATCTCCCACAACTCGCTGGTTGGCTGGAACAGTCAACGAGCTGTTGGTCTTACGCTTCAGTCTCCCAGCATTTTTTTTTGTCAAGTTTTTCTGTCAAAAAATAGTTTTTTTCTATTTAATTCAATATTGTTCAATATTCTGCTTTTACAATGCATGTATTGACTGAAGAAAAAAATTTAAGTGTGTATTAAGTCGAATTAGCAGATGAAGATAATCATTATATCAGTGTTTTTAATAATTCAGGATATAATGTCATCGTGGAGAAACTGGCAAATATAGCATGTCAAGTCATCAGGCGATGTTGCACGGATTGCCTTATCGGGGACGGGGATGCTGTTCTCGTCAACCTACCTAGACAATGACGTGCACTCGTGCTGGTGTCCTCCGAGCAGCCAGTAGCATGCTATCTGTTGTTGGATGCCAAACAGCCGCATCAACAACTCCAAGGAGAGTGGAGATTGGTCTCCGTGTGAAAAGTGGGCACCTAAGAAAACGTCAACTTCGCAATCTGCTTCTAAACTCTCTTTGTCATGCATGACAGCTAGACTCTGCTGAGCTGTTCACTGTTGTGTCTGCTCTCCGCTATACATTTGTTTTCTCACCAAGCCAAATATTGGTTTATGATCCCTTCAAAACTTTTGCAACGTTCTAAAAAATTTCAGTCGATTAATGCTTACCCTCAAGATATCCTCTTTTGCACCGTGTTTTTCATCTAACAACACCTCCCATCCCCCGATGCCAGTTCCTTACCCAGCCAAAGTGGTGATCCAGGCCATGCTAAACAATGTATTGTGACACCCACGCTTTTGCTTATACGTCATCGCTTGAATTGTGTTGCGATTGCCATATCAGAGTATTTATCATGTTACGGCTGATGTTAGTTAGGCAAGAGTGTATAAAAGACAAGAAATCTAGTCATTGTTAGTTATGTGCTACCCAGAAACTGCAGCCATGAGAATGCTTCACAGCACTCCTCCAAGAAAGCGAGACCCGCAATGTCACACGTTGAGACATTTCGTCAGATGGGTGTCCTTGAAGGGTTTATTTGCATACTACATGTGTGAATCAGAAAAATGAGCCTGTTTTCACAGTTACATGCCACACGACGACTAATAGCTACAACCAAATATATAGCAGAAGTTTTATATATCTATATGTATACCCATGTTAGGTTTGTGTTTATCGTGCGCACAACGTCCTACATCCCCAAAATAAAGGTCTCTTATCCTACCGACTCAGAGTGCTTATTCTACCACCAACACCAATATACTTCACAGAGATGTTGCAGCTAGAAGCCATTCATGACATTACCCAAATACAGCTGTGAAGTTCCCACGGATTGACACACATCAAAACTTAAATAGCGCAGGAATGGAAAGATGGAAGCTTGTGATGAAAAATTTGTAAACAGCTAGGGTATGTGTGCTAAAGCCGATGTTTTCACAAGCGCACTAGTCTTAGTTTCGACAAGAGTTGTCTTGACTTATCTCGTTTCGACAAGTCCGCTTGTCAAAACGTCCGCTCCAGCACACACCCGCCCTGTCTACAAATTTTTCATAACATTAAAACTCATAAAAAATTATTTGCACAGTTGCTTGATACAATCACGTCATGTCGCCACATGAACCTTGTTTCTGCATGAAGATCATTCTTTGCTCTGAGATGAGTGTGCGAGTCTCATTTACACCAAAACATTAACATGGACTGAAGACTGTGGGAACGAAAGTATGTGTGTTACTCATGCTATTAAACCTCTCTTCATAAGAGGCATGCTCCGGGCAGCAACTCTTTTCTTTTATATGAGACGTCTGTTATAAGCTGGGTGCCTCATACACATTTTATTATCAACCCATGATGATATATGGGGTTTAACGTCCCAAGATCACCATATGATTATGAGAGACGCGGTAGTTGAGGGCTCCAGAAATTTCGACCACCTGGGTTTCTTTAACGTGCACCCAAATCTGAGCACTCGGGCCTACGTCGTTTTCACCTCCATCGAAAATGCAGCCGCAGTTATTATCAACCCGTATATTACTGTAGACACACTGGTGTCTCTCATTAAGAAGTACGTCTGTCTGAATCCTAAATTGTCACAGTTCAATCCGCAAGTACTTCTAGTTTACGTATGTGGCATTTACAATGACCTGCTCCACCATTTGCAACAAGGTGAACTGTGTTGCGGTCGTTGCAAGCATGATTTCCTAGCTTGCAGCTGCTGAAAACACCGATACAACGTGGACCTGGAAACCGTGAAAACCGAAATACATGCGTTACCTAATTTTAGAACCCATCATGCACGAGCGGAGTTACTGTGGTTTAGTCAAACGCTTTAGTTAATCACTGTCTCTTTCCTTTCATAATATAGCTAGCACACTGAGACCTACCCATGGGGCAAGAACTTGCGTTCCGTTGTCAGCAGGGGCAGTCGGCAGTGCTAGCGCAAACATAATCAGAGCAGCCTTTCTGTGTCCAAACTGACATGGAAGAACTAACTGAAGTCATGGAATCCAGGCGCCGCTCCTGTTCGTCAATGCGCGTACCTTGACTGAGTAACTTTCTTTTCATTTTAACTGACAGCATATGTTTTTATAGGTGTCCTGTGTTGTGTTATCTTTCTCTCTCTCTTTTCACTCTTTTCTCTCCCCTTTTCTGTTCCAAATCCAGAAAAGCTGGGTATAGCAAACCAGGTTTCCTGGATTGGTTAACCTCCCTAGTTACCTTTCCTTTTCCTCCATTTCTATTTTTTGTTCATGTTTGTTCTTCGAACGCGCTGCTTGCGTGTAATCGAGAGTGCGTGGCGCACCTATGGTGCTCAATATATGCAGCTCGTGATGCTCAAATCAGCCAACGGCCGTGGAGAATGTAGCGAGGAGGAGGGAGCGATTTCGTAGCAGATTTGGTGAATTATTTCGAGCCGCGTGCTGCGCTATATAATGCTTGGCTCACGTGCTGTCAGGAGTCTTGACTACCGATCGGTGGCGGTCTCTCACCATGCTGCTGGAAAGGTATTGCATTGCTGCGTTTACATTCGTAAGCACCGAAGTACATTTGCATGAAGTTGCGCGTTCGTCCCATTTGAAATGAAACGCTTTATGTTGCGTTTAAGTCGTCGCAAGAACTATTCCCTTGCAAGAAGCCTTTTAACACGCAAGGAAAGGATCTAGCCCCAAAGTGGCGGAAAAACTCGTACTTACGGCAGCGCAAAAGTCCAACTTTTTTTCTGTCGTAGTTTGCAATCTAAACTTGCAATCCGAACGTAACTGTGCCCGACATTGCGATAATAACGTGCTGCGCGTCCGAGCCCTCGCACTCAGCCTTGGACGTGCCAAGAAGAGTAAAACAATTAAGTGACAGGTAGCCAACGTTTAGTTTCAGAAGGTGGCAAACCGGAGATGATGGCGGTTAAATCTGGCGCCAGCGCCGATGGCGAAACAAAAAGGCTAAAACGAAGAGGAAGTCACATGTTTTTGCAGGGGGTTATGGGATCGCTAGGTCACGCCGTCGTCTTGTGTCGTCTGCATCACCACTCATCTGACCGCGTTGTTGAGAGTCCGAATGAGCATTTTTATGCAGGTGTTTCACTCGAAGATGATGCAATGTGTCATAAGCCTACATTGAGTATTGGTCTTCTCTGTTGCGAGTCAAGTTCACATCGCTTGCGGTCTAAAGCGGTTGTTTTCGAAGCTTGCGCGACCACTTCTCCGAAAGTAGAAGACGCCGCAACTTCGCTGCTTTTCTGCGACACTACTGTTTTGTTTGTGAGAACTTCAGCGCCCACGGCTGTTAATGCGAGATGCGGCGGCGAGAAGTTCCCGTGTGCGATGTTCACAACTACCGGACAGCAGTACGTGGCCCACTGTGCTCACCCGGAGCTAAGCGCAGAGTCAAGACATACAGACGTGCCTGACACAGTAAGGCTATTTGAATTATCGCATCCCGTTCACGTTTCGAACGCGGTAACCTCATCAGTGCCCAAGTGTTTTTCGACGTTTCCGCAGTCGGCTGACATGTGCGGGCTGCTGCGAACGATACTTGACGATTGCGCGTATCACGTGACCCACACGCGTACGGGCAAAGCTTAGGATCCGGAGGCGCTTCGTCTGGCTAAATAGCGAGGTCAAACAACATTTCACGATTACATCATGTTCTGCGCCCCTAACTACTGTATCTATACAAAAGAAAACAGCCTTTCTATGCTTGGCGATTATATTCGGCTTATTCGCGCCGTTGCTCTGCGCTCGGCGGATATTATAAACACGAAGCGCAAAGCTGCAAGTTTATTGTATATGCACAGCATAAGCCGTGATAAGGCTGCGAGTGGCACACAGGCACTCTACAAGGGAGTATCATAGAACACAGTATCGCAGCACGCCACAGAACACCTACCAGCACTTAAGTTTCGCTTTTCCAGCTCGTCAATCGGATGCCGACGTCAGTGCCGCTCTGCACATCCGACATCCGGTTTGCTTCTCCCTCTCGCCGGCTCAATGCGAAAGAGAGAGGCAAGCCGATGCCCGAGCCACAGAAGCGTGACCAACCTTGCGAGAAGGATTCCTCTATTCTTCCCTGCTTCCGGCTTCTCAAAAATGTGACGTAACGGTATACCCTCGCAAAAATTACCAACAGAAAATAAATAGACAAAGAGAACAAGGAATAATGGACAAGAAAGGCGCAAGCTTTAATGACTATGGAGCAAACATCTGTAGCTAACACGATAGTCTAGATGAGGAGAGAAAAGTGATAACTCCTGTTTTGTTCGCATTAAAAGTTGGTGCCAATGAAGGAGCAATAAGTGCAGGTGAGAACAGGATGACTGAATAAAATTGGGAAATTCGTAGGCCTGTGTGAATCTTGAAACAGCTGGCAAAAACAAACGAAAAAAAACAGTGGGGGTTATCAAGAGATTGCTGGCAGTGAGAAGCATTGATAATAAGGGATACGACAAAGGATAAGACAAGATTTACTAAGGGTTACGGTTGCATACTCAAACGTGTATTAGCGTGTGTGAAATGCTGCATGGTGGTTGCATGCCTTGAAACTTCCATGCGTGCTATGTATATGCTGTCAACGTTATGACAGTGTCTGGTGCGTCCTTCAGCTAGAAGGCTTTAGGATATCAAGGCAACAATTTTGCCTCTTTGAGAAGCTTTGAACCTAGTAAGCTACATTTAAAACAGTACAGATTGACACCTGAAGTTCTTTTTCTTCTCTTGAAACGCTCTGTTGTCACAGTTTTCAGCGTTCGCAGTGCTTTTTAACCATATCCGAGGAGTTTGCGCTTGGACGAGGGGCCATTTGCTGGCTGGGCTAGTAAATTGATCCAATGTCAAAGCTACTGTTCTGTTCCTAGCTGCGTGACTGGGTACGTCTTGCAAAAACATATCCTCACTGCTCAGCGGGCCTAAAGAGGGGCTCTTCAACCGTTATTACCGTGCCCTTTTACCCGTTCATTGATATAAGGGCATTCCATACACAGTCATTGTACAGAGAACACAGTCATTGCCATGTTTTATTTTGCAACACATCCCTTTATTTCAAAACAGGGCAAGTTTGACGACACGGTTCTGACAGTTCCTCCGGTGCAGACATGGTCACCATTATGCCAACCTTAGTTCCAATCTTCATAAGACGCTGTGGATATGAAATAACAGCATTCTTTTGCTGCACGTGAAACTAGCCTTGTCTTCGTTTATTGAAGCCTCGGAAGACACGCTGACATTGTCGTTTAGCTGGAATAAGCTCCAGAAGGACAGACTCCCTGAAACAGTGCATCACTTGCAAAATCTGCCCCCAATAGATTGTGATACACAAGAAGGATATGAGAAGCAATAACCTAGTCAAGTTCGTTATTGTCTCAAGAAGACTTTATACTCGTTAATACAAACTCGTGGGGCACTATGAAATTCTTCAAATTATGCAGAGCTTGAATTAGTGGTCAGGTGCTAAAATGTACAAACTGTAGAGCTGTACAGAAGACATAGCCCCACAATGTGCGGGGAGAATGCAAAGAAGCCACCTTGAACTCATTATGGCGAGTTTGGCACTATTTTACAATACTTTAAGGAAGTTGTGTTGATTAATTCATGAAGCTTTTAAGAGTCAACAGAATTAATTCAAGAGTCAATGATATGCCAGAAACACACATCAGCATCATGCATTCATGTGAGCAGTCAGCTTCACGTCGAAACTAAAAGACCTTTCTTTGTGAGAAATCCATACGATTTTCTTGTGGCTTCAAGCTACATACAGGTTGTTGTCTTCCTTCCCTTTCTTAAGCAACTATAATCTTGATGTGAATGCAGCCCCAGTTAAAAAAAAAAAGAAATGTGGGCGTTGTGTGAGTGCTAGAGGTGCAACACAATGAAACAGAAGCATTTCTCAGCAAATGAGATTATGGATGCTGTGCTGGAGCTCTTAGACAAGCTACGAATGATGCTCATGCATTCAGGACGGAAGACACAACCACACAAATGAAAATTATACTAATTTTTCTTGTTGGATTAACCTTATTTTGATCCAGTTGAAAGGTGTGTGTGTGTGGGACGAAAGTGCCCCTGGTCACGTTCGTTGCATAATCTAGTTGTTAACTACATCTTAATATCAACATACGAAGATTATCACGGGTGTTGCCTTTGGGTAATAAGGTGGGCTTATATGAGGGCTGCATCAGCGTTGGTATGAGCCTCACAAAGCTCAAGAGAAGCCAGAAATGAAAGGCACTATTTAGGTGGTATTCAATCTCGCCATCCAATGAACTGTCACAGTCTTTCAGAGAGCCTTACAGCAAGGAAATCACATTGTAATTGGTGTATGGTTGCCCAACAAAGCTATACTGAAGCATTCTAATAATATGTACCAGTCAGATCAATGAATTAATGTTAACCAGATGTATCCTCATTACTTAACAGACTGACATTGTATCTCGTGCAAAGGGAAGCACTTGCAAGTAACTTGGAGAGAAGCTGAGAATGTGAATGTACTTCACGTTCACCTTTGCTTTCTGCACAAATAGTGATTCATCAGAAGCAGATAGAGTATGGGTGCTACAAAATACAGGTTCTTGTCTCTTCTCTTCTAATTATTTTAGTCCTTATACATGTGTGTGTGTATGAGCTACCCAAGCGATTGATTATCGAGAGAGACCCTGCTCCCACAGAACAAGGAGGCTTCCAGATAAATGAGGTGACGAAGCTAAAGGTGCACAGTTCTTGAAACTCTGTGGCGCAAGGAATAACTGGAAGATTGGTTTTGAGGATACCATGCCATTCATATTTCTCGGCTTGCTGTTATCCATCTCGTCAGTGCGAATATTCGTGCGTAATCTGTCGACTATGATTACCGACACACTAGCACAAACGTTCTTGAAAAATTCTTCAGAGCATATAGTTTTGCAAATCGACACACAAGACAATGGTTTGCATCATTTTTAATTGGCTGATAATTTTTAAATGTGCATTCACAAACCGTTACATGCTTTTCAATCCGAGAGCACACGAAGACAAAAGGAAAAAACCAGTAAGACAGGACGATCGCTGCACATAGTAATAAGAAATGTCACCAACTTGACCAACTTCGAACACTGCTGAACTTCATTATATGCTTAGTATTAACAATTATAGGAGTTTACATCCTAAAACTACCATATGACTACGAGGGATGCCATAGTGGAGGGCTCGTGAAATTTTGACCACCTGGAGTTCTTTAACGTGCACCTAAACCTAAGCACACGGCCCCCAAGCACTTCGCCTCCATCGAAAATGCAGAGGCTGCGATTCGATCCTGTGACCTGCGGGGCAGCAGCCGAGTGTCTTAACGTCCAGACCACTATGGCAGGTATATGCTTAGTAATCATTTCTTTCCCTTTAATGTGGGAAAAAATGGTGAAAGCAAAAAGAAAAGAAAATTTCAATGTGCACGTCATAAGCAGTAAGCAATGCATGTTAAAATCATTCGTGGAAGAAATAAATAAGTATATTTGGTTCATTTCCTCTCGTAATGTTGCGCTGCCATGACGAGGAATGGAGCCTGATAAAAAAATAGAGAAATGGAACGAGGAATGATGGATGTATGAAATGGCAGCAGTGATGATTATGGAGCAAACTGCTTTAGGTAATGGAAAAGTGATAATAATCAGAATATTTTGGTGTAGGATTGATTACTCTTGTTTTCTTTGCATTAAGAGTTGGTACCAATATGCAACAAGAGCATTTGAGTGGTTGAGAACTGGATGACGGCATCAAATTGGGAAATTCCTAGACCTGTGTTGAACAGCTGGCAAAAAAAAAAAAGATGTAGGGGTTTAACAGAAACAGATTGCTGGCAGCGAGATGTGTTGATCCAGTATAGAACATACAATATGCCAATGAAGACAAATGATAGAACCATATGTGAATGGAACTGTCTTACTAATACATGTGATGAATAATCACCCTACCAGACAACCCTCTTCGCCCTTTATTGTTTCGTTTTGCAATTATTTATTTTATATTTCTGTATGTATTACCACCCTGCTTGGACCTTGAGTCTGCAGTATTGAATAAATAAATATGGTTACGTACTCTAACATGACCCATTGTGTTTAAGCAGTTGCTTACTGATCACCTCATGCTGTAATACCTGCACAGGTAATCTATTTCACTGAGATGTGTGTTTCAAATTTGTGACCTGACTAGTCTCATGTCTAACATTCTATATTACCCCCCCCCTTATTAATACCCCAACAGGGGCCTTTAAGGGAAAATAAGAGATGATGATGATGACTTAGCATGTGAGAAGTGCTACAGAAACCCTTTGCTACATGTTCGTGGTGGCGTGCCTTGAAACTCCTATGCGGGCTACACACCCTGTCAACGTTATGACAGTGTCTGGTGCGTCCTTCGGCTGGAAGGCTTATGCATGTGCTTGAGATATCAAGGCAACAATTTAGCCTCTTCAAGATGCTTCGTACCTAGTAAGTCACATTTAAAACAGTAGAGATCGACTCTGAAATCCCTTTTCTCCTTTTGCAACGTAGAGTAATAGTTCATTTATTCATACGCCACTGTGAAAAAATGCCTAGAAATAGATTAGAATTCTACAACACATGATAGACAGCAAAAGCAGGAGTGCTACAAATTAAGTGCAAGGTTTTCCGCTGTTTGGTCTTATGAAAGGCACACTATGTTACGACACAATACTCGACCCAAACGGATTTGGAGTTTCTCCCCACATGTACACTGCAGTACTAGTACCACCTCCGATTTAATTTTTTTTATGAGCCGACTAACAGACAATAAAGATGGCAAGAAATGTACATTTAAAATTGAAGTTTGCAGCAGACCATCTTAACCTACCTTTTGTTAGGCTTGTGTACATTTGCTACATTAAATGCCAAAAATTAACAGGAATGTATTTTTTGCTTAACACACCATGAGACTTAAAGGCACTGTTGTATGACGTGTTGGTATGTAGTGTCCCATTCAACAAAATTCGCTGTCCTACAGTTTTTTTTTTTTTTTTGTTTCACAGCATGTTAGTCTCTGATGCAGTGTGTGCTACATTACAGACAGCTTTGCATCTGAAAGTTGTAGTATTTGCTTGAGCACAATTCGGCCAACGAGTGCAAGGTAGGCAAATATTTGATTATCGTTGACCATACTGTACACAAGGTTATCAGAGGAGGCCATAACATTGTAGATAGCTTCAAATTTCAAAACTGTGCTCAAAATACAGACATGACACCTTTGCTTTATCCACCATGAAGCTAATTAGGCGGGTTGCATGAGAAACGCAATAATGCTTAGTTGAAGGTCTGCCCTGAGGGTGTGCTTATGCAACAAGTAGTTCAGCATCCTTCTATTCATAGCTGCTCTTCCATAAACTTTGCCTATGCGAGAGAATACACAACTACCACAGCGAAGAGTTAGCAGTGAAGCACTCACCAGTGAAATTACTCGGTTGGGCGGTTCACACTGACGCACAGAACACAGCACACATATGACTAGCACAAAGGAACTGAATTTATTAACACCACAACAAACATGAAACTTTGAGCACTACAAATGTTCATAGAACAAAAAAAAACAGTTCCAGGGGAAGTTCGCTTCGAGGCCAGCTCGTAACTTATGCTTCCCGCTCTGGTTACACGATGTGGCCGCTATCTCTGCGGCATTCAAGTCCCTGGACTCTTCTTTCACCGAGGTCAGTCGCACCGAAACTGGAGGAACTTCAGCACAGAGAAGTGAGAAATTCATGGATCGGGCTCACTTCTTGTCGCCGCTGGCGCTGGACTCGTGACGAACCTCGATGGGGATCGGCTTGCTCTTGTCCACCTTGGGAGCCGGGTTCTTGCGAGGAGCTTCCAGGGCGAGGTAGCCCGTCGGGGTCAGCTGGCACTGCACCGACTGCGGGTCGACGTCTTCGGGCAGCACGTAGCGGCGGGTGAACTCGCGCTTCACGTAGCAGCCGCGGTCGTCGGACTTCTCCTCGTGCTTGCCGTGAATGATGACGCTGTTGTCCTTGGTCTTGACGGTGATCTCCTCCGGCGAGAAGTGCCGGGTGTCCACGTTGATGGCGAACTTGTCGCCAGTGCAGGCAACCGCATCGCCGGTCCGGTTCTGGACTTCGGCAGCGGCACGGCCCAACCGGCTGGGTTCCAGGTAAAACCGCTGGTGGAAGAACGGAGGGTCGAACAGCTCACCGTCGAGGAAGGTGCGTCCGAAGTCGTCGTTGAAGAACCGCCGGGCGAAGTCGGAGGGACCCCAGTTGTCGCCGTACAGCACTGGAAACAGGGCCATCACTGCTGTTCGATTCGGGGAGTTGCGTTCACGAAGATGCGAGGCTTCAGGCTCGTAATGAGTCGAAATATGCCTCGGGCAACGCGCTCTCGCGCTTTTATACAGACGCGCGCTCGCTTCGGTGGTGTTCGCGAACGTTCGAGAACCGGGGAGAGACCGCGAGACTGACTCAGCCATCGCGAGCGTCGATTGGTTGGAAGGAGTCACGTGGTGGAGACCGTGAAGGTGTTTTTATTTGTTTTTCATGTGGGCGGTGGCGAGGCGGTTGGTTTGTTTCTAGAAATTTCGCGCGCTTTCGCGCTCGTCGCCGTGGCGTCCCATTCATTCAGCGTCGCGTTTTCTTATTTTGTTCCCGCGTTACGCATTTGCGATCGGTGGGTTGTGGGCTTTGGGTAATGACGCAAACAGTTGCGACGACCCGGCCGAGTGACTCGTACGTCCATTTACGGTTGTATTCGGCAAGCTCGTCACAAGAGATACATCGAATCTCGGCGCTGTGCAAACCGCGTCTCGTTAGATGGGTGGCTGTTGTTATTTCAACGTGATATTTTCGTACTGTGACTGCTTAGGAGGTGCTGGCGGACTAGTTGGAGGCACACGATCTGTAAACAACAGCTCAAATGTAAGAAACAACGAACAAACACACAAAACAAGCGGTGAAATCGAAGTTTGATCAGCTTGTTGTCGTGTGTGCTTCGCCCTTGTGTATTTGAGCTGCCGTTACAAAAAAAAAAAAAAAAAAACACTGGCTTACTGTTATAATTGGAGTAGTTCGAAGTAAATTGCACGGCGACGTACGTGACAACACATGTGTATGTGTTGATTGCGAAAATTTAACAAGAAAAAAAAGACCTCTCGAATTTCGCATTCCTGCACGCATACTGCATCTTTCTCGTGGCGCAGCGAATTGTGTTTGTACACATTCAATTAAAGTGCAATCAGGCTCGTTCGTGAAACAAGCTTGACCTTCGTAGGGGCGTCACTAAGAAAATAGGGGGATGCTTCGTTTTGTTCGGGACATGTAATATGCCGATGGAATGGACAGCTTGCACAAACATTAACTTCATTTACCCCAGTAATACTAATTAGCGACTTCATTTCGCTCTCTATACTTTTGAACGTATATTATGCTGGGATGAACCTTGTGGAATGCGTCCAGATTTTGGTCACTGCAATGACATAATTATGTCGTGTGCATAATTAGAAGCAATTGCTCGGCCTTGACCTGCCTTCCCTTCCTCTTGTCCCAGCAGACATTCGTTCCCTCTGTAAGCTTGCAGCCGCTTTCACCCGCCTTTATTTACTGGAGAGGGGGGTTGTAACTAGCTGTTGAGAGGGGGGGGGGGGGGGGGGGGGTCTGACACCCCAGAAATTTTTTCACGCTTTTATACTTCCGGTGGGTGTGAAACCTTAATGTTGTCCGGCAAAGACGCATATTAGTGCGTAGTGGGCGACTCCCATGTCGGGACTGCCAGGCCAAGCCTGTCGGCCGCTCCGCGGGCCTGCTGGACGGTCCAGAGTTGGCCGGACAGGAGAGAGCTGTGGAGTGGTACTCCACAGTATTTATGTGCCTTCACATCGACCACCGATTGGTAATGGTTAGTCGTTCTACACATAAACGCCCCCCCCCCCCTTTACGTAAAAATTCCTGGGTACAACCCTGGAGATGCGGTAGGGGAGAGGGGGGAAGAGGGCTCAAGTGTGAAACCATGGTCACTCTAACCATGACCTCCAGAGCTACTGTTTTTTTCTTGCGGCAGCTGAGTTATTACAGTTCGCACCCACACAGCTTTACTGTCAGCAAAACACGCTGGTTCCTACTCGGCTAATGCTATTACAAAAAAAAGGAACAAAATGAGCAGGACATGTTTCGTTATCGTTGACATACGCGTGCAGGTTCGCCTTCAGGGGGGCGGGGGAAAGCTTGTCGCAGCGCCCCCCCCCCCCCTTTTTTTTAATTATGTCAATTCAAGTGGATAACCCTCACTGAAGTGGCTGGTGGGGGCGGCCGCGCCTCCCATGCGTGCAATAATCAGTTGAATATCAGCCTTATACTAAATAATAATGTCGGATGTTTTTTTAGCACATTCACATAGAATAGATAGATGTCACGATCGATATACGTATATCACAACGATATTGGCTTTTGATAGAGGGCGTGTGCGAAAACACACACACACATGTCCAGCTTCATTACACGCAATTATGCAACATGCCTTAATAAAGCGTGTCTGAGTTTCTTTTTTCCTTCAATTACGTCACTCTATTTACGATATAGACAACGTTTGCCACTTCGTTTAAACCCAATCAACAGCTGGGCACTGCGTAATTGGATTTTTTTTTATAGCTTTGACTGTTGGTCGAGCTACATTTCTATACGTCATGATTTAAGACACCTGACAGCCAGCCCCATTACGAGATTGAAATTTTGTCAAGTCAGTTTACCGTTCTATTGTCTATTCGATTTTTAAGCTGCCGCAAGGGGCATGGCAAGAATTTTGGCTCTCGAGGGATCATAGGGGGAAGGGGATGGGGGGTCACCCCTCTCCCATGCATGTTGGTTAGTGTGTCTGTGTGATTGCCGTAGTAGAGAGCTCCGAAAATTTTGATCCTATCGTGTTGATGCGTTTGGATTTGGGCCCACCTATACGCATGGTGAATGGAAAATTGGAGGGGAGGGGGGAAATGGTGTAGGAACTGCTCAACGTCAGTATTGCCCGCAAATGGACAGGCCAAACTGGGACTGACTAGGGGAGAGAGTGCCCCCCACGTTGCGATTTGGCGTAATATCATAACAATGTCTGGGATTTTACGTCCCGAAACCACCTTATGAATATGAGAGACGCCGTAGTAGAGGGCTCCGCGGGTATTTCGACCACCTGGGGTTGAGTACATGGGCCTAGCTCGAGCATGGGCCTCCATCCCGCGTACCGTCAGGTCTGCAGTTAAGCACCATAAATCAGTGCTCCACCGCGGTGCACGATTCGCCAAACGAACGCCACTGGTTAATTGTTGCATTTCTCTTTCGACCAAATATTTTGACCGTGGAATTACCTCGCGTCAATGGCGTAGTAAAAAAAAAACATAAAGGGGGGGGGGGGGAATCAACCCCTCCTTACTCTGAGATACCTTTATTAGTCACGCATACAAAGAAACACAAACGTATAGCGTAAAGGTAAGGTTATTGTCTCAAGAAGACTTTATACTCGTTGATACAAACTCGTGGGGCACTATGAAATTCTTCAAATTAAGCAGAGTTTGAATTAGTGGTCAGGTGCTAAAATGTACAAACTGTAGAGCTGTACAAAAAACATAGCGCCACACTATGCGGGGAGAATGCAAAGAAGCCACCTTGAACTCCTTATCGCGAGTTTGGCACTATTTTACAATACTTTAAGGAAGTTGTGTTGATTAATTCATGAAGCTTTTAAGAGTCAACAGAGTTAATTCATGAGGCAATGATATGCCAGAAACACACATCAGCATCATGCATTCATGTGAGCAGTCAGCTTCACGTCGAAACTAAAAGACCTTTCTTTGTGAGAAATCCATATGATTTTCTTGTGGCTTCAAGCTACAAACAGGTTGTTGTCTTCTTTCCCTTTCTTAAGGAACTATAATCTTGATGTGAATGCAGCCCCAGTTAAAGAAAAAAAAGAAATGTGGGGGTTGTGTGAGTGCTAGAGGTGCAACACAATGAAACAGAAGCATTTCTCAGCAAATGAGATTATGGATGCTGCGCTGGAGCTCTTAGACAAGCTACGAATGATGCTCATGCGTTCAGGACGGAAGACACAACCACACAAATGAAAATTATACTAATTTTTCTTGTTGGATTAGCCTTATTTTGATCCAGGTGGAAGGTGTGCGTGTGTGGAACGAAAGTGCCCCTGGTCACGTTCGTTGCATAATCTAGTTGTTAACTACATCTTAATATCAACATACAAAGATTATCACGGGTGTTTCCTTTGGGTAATCTGGTGGGCTTATATGAGGGCGGCATCAGCGTTGGTATGAGCCTCGCAAAGTTCAAGAGAAGCCAGAAATAAAGGTCACTATTTCGGTGGTATTCGATCTCGCCATCCAATGGACTGTCACAGTCTTTCAGAGAGCCTTACAGCAAGGAAATCACATTGTAATTGGTGTATGGTTGCCCAACAAAGCTATACTGAAGCATTCTAATAATATGTACCGATCAGATCAATGAATTAAGGTTAACCAGATGTACCCTCATTACTTAACAGACTGACATTGTATCTCGTGCAAAGGGAAGCACTTGCAAGTAACTTGGAGAGAAGCTGAGAATGTGAACGTACTTCACGTTCACCTTTGCTTTCTGCACAAATAGTGATTCATCAGAAGCAGATAGAGTACGGGTGCTACAAAATACAGCTTCTTGTCTCTTCTCTTCTAATTATTTTAGTCCTTATGTATGTGTGTGTGCATGAGCTACCCAAGCGATTGATTATCGAGAGAGATCCTGCTCCCACAGAACAAGGAGGCTTCCAGATAAATGAGGTGACGAAGCTAAAGGTGCACAGTTCTTGAAACTCTGTGGCGCAAGGAATAACTGGAAGATTGGTTTTGAGGATACCATGCCATTCATATTTCTCGGCTTGCTGTTATCCATCTCGTCAGTGCGAATATTCGTGCGTAATCTGTTGACTATAATTACCGACACACTAGTACAAATGTTCTTGAAAAATTCTTCAGAGCATTTAGTTTTGCAAATCGACACACAAGACAATGGTTTGCATCATTTATAATTGGCTGATAATTTTTAAATGTGCATTCACAAACCGTTACATGCTTTTCAATCCGAGAGCACACGAAGACAAGAGGAAAAAACCAGTTACACAGGACGATCGCTGCACATAGTAATACGAAATGTCACCAACTTGACCAACTTCGAACACTGCTGAACTTCATTATATGCTTAGTATTAATAATTAATGGAGTTTACATCCTAAAACTACCATATGACTACGAGGGATGCCATAGTGGAGGGCTCGTGAAATTTTGACCACCTGGGGTTCGTTAACGTGCACCTAAACCTAAGCACACGGCCCTCATGCACTTCGCCTCCATCGAAAATGCAGAGGCCCCTATTTGATCCTGTGACCTGCGGGGCAGCAGCCGAGTGTCTTAACGTCCAGACCACCATGGCAGGTATATGCTTAGTAATCATTTCTTTGCCTTTAAAGTGTGAAAAAATGGTGAAAGCAAAAAGAAAAGAAAATTTCAATGTGTACGTCATAAGCAGTAAGCAATGAATGTTAAAATCATTCGTGGAAGAATTAAAACAGTATATTACGTTCATTTCCTCTCGTAATGTTGCACTGCCATGACGAGAAATGGAGCCTGATAAAAATATTGACAAATGGATCGAGGAATGATGAATGTAAGAAATGGTTGCAATGATGATTATGGAGCAAACTGATGTTGCTAATGGAAAAGTGATAATAATCAGAATATTTTGGTGTAGGATTGATAACTCTTGTTTTGTTTGCATTAAGAGTTGGTACCAAGATGCAGCAAGAGCAGTTGAGTGGTTGAGAACCTGGCTGACAGCATCGAATTGGGAAATTCGTAGACCTGTGTTGAACAGCTTCGTAGACTTGTGTTGAACAAAAAGAGAAAAGGGGAATCATAGAAACAGATCGCTAGCAGCGAGATGTATCGATTCAGTATAGGGCATGCATACAATATGCCAATGAAGACAAATGATAAGATTTACTAAGCTACTACCTAATTAAGTTTTCATACTTTCCAAGAACCATGTGTGAATGGAACTGTCTTACTGAATACATGTGATGAATGAATTACCCTACCAGACAACCTTCTTCGCCCTTTATTGTTTCGTTTTGCAATTATTTCATTTATATTGTGTATGTATTACCACCCTGCTCGGACCTTGAGTCTGCAGTATTGAATAAATAAAAAATATGGTTACGTACTCTAACATGACCCATTGTGTTTAAGCAGTTGCTTACTGATCCACCTCACGCTGTAATATTACGACTTTACACTGTTCTTCATGTCTCGTTAAATTGTAATGTTTTTATTTTGCGCGTAAACAGGTAATATATTTCAATGAAATGTGTGTTTCAAATTTGTGACCTGACGAGTCTCATGTCTAACATTCTATGTTACCCCCCCCCCCCCTTATGTAATACCCCTACAGGGGCCTTTAAGGGAAAATAAAAGATGACTTAGCATGTGAGAAGTGCTACAGAAACCCTTTGCTACGTGTTGGTGGTGGCGTGCCTTGAAACTCCTATGTGGGCTTCACACTCTGTCAACGTTATGACAGTGTCTGGTGCGTCCTTCAGCTGGAAGGTTTATGCATGTGCTTGAGATAACAAGGCAACAATTTCGCCTCTTCGAGATACTTCGTACCTAGTAAGTTACGTTTCAAACAGTAGAGGTCGACTCTGAAATCCCTTTTCTCCTTTTGCAAAGTAGAGTAATAGTCCATTTACTTATACGGCACTGGAAAAAATGCCTAGATATAGATTAGAATTCTGAAACACATGATAGACAGCAAAAGCACGAGTGCTACAGATTAGGTGCAAGGTTTTCCGCTGTGTGGTCTTACGAAAGGCACACTATGTTATGACACAATACTCTACCTTAACTGATTTGGAGTTTCTTCGCACATGTACACTACAGTACTAAGTACCACCTCAGATTTATTTTTATGAGCTGACTAACAGACAATAAAGATGGCAAGAAATGTACATTTGACAATAGAAGTTTGCAGCAGACCATCTTACCTACCTTTTATTAGGCTTGTGTACATTTGCTACATTAAATGCCAAAAATTAACAGGAATGTAGTTTTTGCTTAACACACCATGAGACTTCAAGGCACTGTTGTATGACGTGTTGGTATGTAGTGTCCCATTCAACAGAATTCGCTGTCCTACAGTGTTTTTTTTTTTCTGTTTCACAGCATGTTAGTCTCTGTTGCAGTGTGTGCTACATCACAGACAGCTTTGCATCTGAAGGTTGTAGTATTTGCTTGAGCACAATTAGACCAACGAGTGCAAGGTAGGCAAATATTTGATTATCGTTGACCATACTGTACACAAGGCTATCAGAGGAGGCCATAACATTGTAGATAGCTTCTAATTTCAAAACTGTGCTCATAATCGAATTAAGCGGGCTGCATGAGAAACGTAATAATGCTCAGTTGAAGTTCTGCCCTGAGGGTGTGTATATGCAACAACTAGTTCAGGATCCTTCTATTCATAACTGCTCTTTCATAAACTTTGCCAATGCGAGAGAATACATAACTACCACAGCGAAGAGTTATCAGTTAAGCACTCACCAGTGAAATCACTCGGTTGGGCGGTTCACACTGACGCACAGAACACACTACACACATGACTAGCACAAAGGAACTTAATTTATTAACAGCACAACAAACATGAAACTTTGAGCACTACAAATGTTCATAGAACAAAAAAAAAAAACAGTTCCAGGGGAAGTTTGCTTCGAGGCCAGCTCTTAACTTGTGCTTCCCGCTCTGGTTTCACGATGTGGCCGCTAGCTCTGCGGCGTTCAGGTCCCTGGACTCTTATTTCACCGAGGTCAGTCGCACCGAAACTGAAGGAACTTTAGCAGGGAGAAGTGAGAAATTCATGGCTCGTGCTCACTTCTTGTCGCCGCTGGCGCTGGACTCGTGACGAACCTCGATGGGGATCGGCTTGCTCTTGTCCACCTTGGGAGCCGGGTTCTTGCGAGGAGCTTCCAGGGCGAGGTAGCCCGTCGGGGTCAGCTGGCACTTCACCGACTGCGGGTCGACGTCTTCGGGCAGCACGTAGCGGCGGGTGAACTCGCGCTTCACGTAGCAGCCGCGGTCGTCGGACTTCTCCTCGTGCTTGCCGTGAATGATGACGCTGTTGTCCTTGGTCTTGACGGTGATCTCCTCCGGCGAGAAGTGCCGGGTGTCCACGTTGATGGCGAACTTGTCGCCAGTGCAGGCAACCGCATCGCCGGTCCGGTTCTGGACTTCGGCAGCGGCACGGCCCAACCGGCTGGGTTCCAGGTAAAACCGCTGGTGGAAGAACGGAGGGTCGAACAGCTCACCGTCGAGGAAGGTGCGTCCGAAGTCGTCGTTGAAGAACCGCCGGGCGAAGTCGGAGGGACCCCAGTTGTCGCCGTACAGCACTGGAAACAGGGCCATCACTGCTGTTCGATTCGGGGAGTTGCGTCCACGAAGATGCGAGGCTTCACGCTCGTAATCGACGCTGACGAGGAGTCGAAATATGCCTCGAGCAACGCGCTCTCGCGCTTTTATACAGACGCGCGCTCGCTTCGGTGGTGTTCGCGAACGTTCGAGAACCGGGGAGAGAGCGCGAGACTGAGTCAGCCATCGCGAGCGTCGATTGGTTGGGAGGAGTCACGTGGTGGAGACCGTGCAGGTGTTTCGATTTGTTTTTCAAGTGGGCGGTGGCGAGGCGGTTGGTTTGTTTCTAGAAATTTCGCGCGCTTTCGCGCTCGTCGCCGTGGCGTTCCATTCATTCAGCGTCGCGTTTTCTTATTTTGTTCCCGCGTTACGCATTTGCGATCGGTGGGTTGTGGGCTTTGGGTAATGACGCAAGCAGTTGCGACGACCCGGCCAAGTGACTCGTGCGTCCATTTATGGTTGTATTCGGCAAGCTCGTCACAAGAGATACCATCGAATCTCGGCGCTGTACAAACCGCGTCTCGTTAGATGTGTGGCTGTTGTTATTTCAACGTGATATTTTCGTACTCTGACTGCTTAGGATTTGCTGGCGGACTAGTTGGCGGCATACGATCTGTAAACAACAACTCAAATGTGAAAAACAACGAACAAACACACACAAAAAAGCGGTGAAATCGAAGTTTGATCACATTGTTGTCGTGTGTGCTTCGCTCTTGTGTATTTGAGCTGCCGTTATAGAAAAAAAAAACACTGACTCACTGTTATAATTGGAGTAGTTCGAAGTAAATTGCACGGCGACATACGTGACAACACATGTGTATGTGTTGATCGCGAAAATTTAAGAAGAAAAAAAAAGACCTCTCGAATTTCGCATTCCTGCACGCATACTGCATCTTTCTCATGGCGCAGCGAACTGTGTTTGTACACATTCAATTAAAGTGCGGTCAGGCTCGTTCGTGAAACAAGCTTGACCTTCGTAGGGGCGTCACTAAGAAAATAGGGGGATGCTTCGTTTTGTTCTGGACATGTAATATGCCGATGGAATGGACAGCTTGCACAAACATTAGCTTCATTTACTTCAGTAATACTAATTAGCGACTTCATTTCGCTCTCTATATTTTTGAACGTACGTTATGCTGGGATGAACCTTGTGGAATGCGTCCAGATTTTGGTCACAGCAATGACATAATTATGTCGTGTGCATAATTGGAAGTAATTGCTCGGCCTTGACCTGCCTTCCCTTCCTCTTATCCCAGCAGACATTCGTTCCCTGTGTAAGCTTGCAGCCGCTTTAACCCGCCCTTATTTACTGGAGAGGGGTTTGTAACTAGCTGTTGAGGGGTGGGGGGGGGGGGGGCTCTGACACCCCGGAAATTTTTTCACGCTTTTATTCTTCCGGTGGGTGTGAAACTTTAATGTTGTCCGGCAAAGACGCATATTAGTGCGTAGTGGGCGACTCCCATGTCGGTACCGCCAGGCCAAGCCTGTCGGCCGCTCCGCGGGCCTGCTGGACGGTCCAGAGTTGGCCGGACAGGAGAGAGCTGTGGAGTGATACTCCACAGTATTTATGTGCCTTCACATCGACCACCGATTGACAGAGGTTAGTCGTTCTACACATAACCCCCCCCCCCCTTTTTTTCCGTAAAAATTCCTGGGTACAACCCTGGAGATGCGGTAGGGGAGAGGGGGAAGGGTTCAAGTGTGAAACCATGGTCACTCTAACCATGATGACCACCTGAGCTACTGTTTTTTCTTACGGCAGCTGAGTTATTACAGCTCGCACCCGCACAGCTTTACTGTCAGCAAAGCACGCTGGTTCCTACTCGGCTAATGCTATTATAAAAAAAAAAGGAACAAAACGAGCAGGACATGTTTCGTTATCGTTGACATAGGCGTGCAGGTTCGCCTTCAGGGGGGCGGATGAAAGCTTGTCGCAGCGCCCCCCCCCCCTTTTTTTTTTTTAATTATGTCAATTCAAGTGGATAACCCTCGCTGAAGTGGCTGGTGGGGGCGGCCGCGCCTCCCATATCCCTACTGAAACGTC